>JAJPUD010004591.1:15832-39600 GCA_023553655.1 Myrmecobius fasciatus | reverse complement strand
CTCTCTCTCTCTCTCTCTCTCTCTCTCTCTCTCTCTCTCTCTCTCTCACACACACACACACACACACACACACACACACACACACACACCATTTAGTAAATTCCAGTGTTTCTTATCACCTCCAGAATCAAATATAAAATCTTCTGCTTGGCTTTTAAAGCCCTTCATAACCTGACAGCCAGAATCAAGCTGACAAATTCTTAACAACTGGCTGCCTTCCCCCAAGATATACACAGGACACACTATTAAGTTTAATTTGCATTATTCACATTTTCTCCATCACTTTAAGTCCAGACAATCAACAAAAGAATAAATCAAGCTCTGATTTGTAGCATTTGCCAATATCCAAGGGATAAATGGTCACACTGAAAATTTAACAATGGGCTGAGTCATGCCCCCTTCCTATCTTTCCAATTTTTTTTTTACATCTTGCCTCCCTCTATGTGACATCAGCCTCTTTGATCTGATGACATCAGCCTCCTTGCTATTCCTTGAATATGACAGTCCCTCTTCCATCTCTGGGTATTTTCACTGGGTGTTTTTCATGCCTAGACACTCTCCTCCTTCTCTCCAGCTCCTGGCTTCCATGACTTCCTTAAAAGCTCAGCTAATGTCTTACTTTCCACAAGAATCCTTTCTCAGTTCTTCTCAATCTTATTGCCTCTCCCCAATATCATCTCCAATTTATCTCATATATACTTTCTTTGTGCATACTAGTGGTTTGTTTTTTTGTTCCAATAGACCATGAATTCCTTGACAGCAAAGACTGTTTATTTTTTACCTTTCTTTGTCTATCTAGCACTTTGTCTAGGCACATAGTAGGTACTTAATAATTACTAGTATACTAATTGTTAAGTACTGTTTTAAGTGCTCAGGGCACAAATACTGAAGAACTCTCTAGAAGAGACAGACAGAGAGAGAGGATGGGTAAAGATGGAAGGAGAGAGAGATAAGAGATTGAGATAGAGACACAAGATGGGAGAGGAGAGGAGAGGAGAGGAGAAGGGAGAAAGACGGAGACAGAGTCAGAGAGAGACAGAGAGAAAGATAGACAGACAGACAGACAGACAGAGAGAGAGAGAGAGACAGAGACAGAGACAGAGAGAGAAAGAGAACATATATAGGGTGCTTTGGAATAGGAAGTAAAGTGACAGGGGTGGTGAATAGAACAATAAGTTTTTCATTGATATGCTTTTCCCAAAGGGAATATTGTCATGATTATAGTTTCAAGAACAAGAAAGGGAATTGAGGCAAAAAGGACAACAGAATGAAAGATGGTCGGGGTGAAGAAAAAAATAAAAGGGTCCAATGAATACAGAACTAAGTGGTTCTACCTGTCCCTGGCCTGATCTCTGGAGATGAACTTCAGAGAATAGCAAGTACCCAGTCTGGCTGGAACAGAGTTTGTGAAAGAGAATAAAGTGAATTAAGTCTGGAAGCATAGACTAGAGCCAGACTAGGAGAGGGTTTTTTTATCTTTAAAAATCTTTGAATATGCAATATGTCCTCCTTTCGCTGCAAGTTTTACACAAGTTGGCACAAGTCATGAAATGTTTTAAATATCAAGATGAAGAGAATTTTATTTTAACCCAAAGGCAACAGGGAATCAATGAAAGTTCTTGAGCAGAGGAAGACTGAGGTCTAGACCTGTGATTGAAGGTCATTTGACTACTTTTTGAAGGGTGGTTTGGAGAGAAGAAAGCTTAGAAGCAAAGAGATTGATTAAGAAGCCATTGAAATCTTTCCATAGTCTAAGGCAAGTTTATGGTGACAGGGTCCTGAACTGTGGTGGCGGAACATGTGAGTAGAGAGATGGGCATAAATGTGAGAGGTATTGTGGAGACAGAATGGGCAAGACTTGGCAACAAATCAAATCCACGGGGAGGTGAGGGAGGACAGAGGCCAAGGATAGCTCTGAGATTGTGAATCCTGATGACTAGAAAGTCACTTTAGCTTTTCTGGGCTTCTATTTCCTAACCTGTAAAATGAGAACAGAGATCACTGGACTCAAGTACTTTTAACCAAAATTCTAAGTTAGTTAAGACAACTCATTCTGGAGGTCTTAGTCTCATATTTTGAGAGCTTGGAGGGCCCTAATCCAACTTCTTCATTTTATACATAACAAAACTGAGATCCAGAGAGATCAAGTAAATTGTCAGGGATCACACAGGTAGAAAGTGACTGAGGTGAGATTCAAGGCTAGCTCTCCATCTTCATGCACAGTGCCCTTTCTGTATATCTGACTGCCTTCTTAATAGGGCACATTACTTAATAGATATTATATATGTATTCATATATTTACATACATATATATGTATAATGTACCTATACATACACATGCATAAAGAGAAGCATTTATATATATATATGTATATGTATATGCATTATACACATACACATAAACACAAATATATGTGATTCATTTCCCACTGCTATGTTATTAGTGATCGGGACAAACTATCTACTCTCTTCATGTCTCTCATTTCTGATTTTCTTAAAAAGCCCTCTCTGATGAGCTGAAAGATGCCCACCGTTGAAAAACACAAACACTTTTACTATTTAAAAAAATCACATCATCATGTTAAATGGACACAGATAATAGAATAATTACAACCCTGAAAGTTATAATTAATTTGATCTTAGAGAGAAAAAAAGAGCACACAATCTGAGATACGCATGAGTGGCAAAAAATTGAAAGCTCTCACTATTCAAAAATGACACTGACACAGAGAAGTCAGCCTCGCGCTGGGGAAATAGCTCTGATTTAGACTTGAGTTTGAATCCTGGCTCTGCCACTGACTTACCTAAATGAACTTGGCTAAGTCATTTCACTTTTCTGTTAGTTTTCTTATCTCTAAAAGTGAGGGAGCTGGACCAGAGGATACCTAATGTCCCTTAAGGCTCTAAAGGTCTGTTTCTGGGAAGGTTTGCCTATGTCACCAGCTTGCAGAGACTAGCAATGGACTGGCTTTCTCATTTTCCCCTCCCAAACTGCCCCATTCCACTTCTCTTTTTCAGTGTGTAAACATGACATTAAATGGGGCGAGACATTTGTGAACCAGCTTGGTAGCTGCTTCATTAGCTTGCTAATATTAATATTAATTTTGTAGGTTCTTCTTTTTCAAATCTTGAGTCTGGTCTGGAGGTATAACTTGTGTTAATCCCATTGCATGTGTAAGACTGTCCATGCCTCTGTTCTCATAGGTGCCTCTTCCCTAACTCCCCTTGAAAACCAACATGTTTGTGAGAATCTAGCTCCAGTGAAAGCCAGGTGGGAGAGATAAAGACGCAAACTCAGACTACTTCTCATGAGTCAAATCAGAGAGGCTGAAAACCAGTACCTGCCTCTCCCCTGTGCCATCGCCAGTTTCCCATTTGGCCACATATGCGCATTAAATTAATGTTCTGCTTATCACCTCTTGCATATCATTAATAAAGATGCATGGGAGACACTGGCCCACCTCCAGTGCCTGCTGCACATCACTGACCATCCTCTTCAACTCCAAATATTTGTAGCTGATCATTAATGTGCATGGTCCTTAAGCCAGGATTCAATCCGCGGGACAGCATTCATAACCGAGTCAATTTCAATTCATTTTTCAAGTGAAATTTCTGGATGCATCTATTTCATTTCCTTCACCCGCTAATGTTGTGGGGTTGTTGTGTATGGGCTTTTTTAAAAATTCTATTAAAAATGCAATTAAATTTGTCTCATGGAATTTGCTCTTTAAAAATCCAGACAGCTGCTCGCTCATGGTTGCATTATGCTCTTGATTCTTACACATTTTTTCTTAATCTCTATTCCATTACTTTGCTGAGGATTAAAGACAGGCTTACCAGATGGCAAATGCCAGGATCCCCTTTCTCCCCCCTCTTTGGAAGATCAGTATCATATTGGCCATTCTGCGCAACCCGGGCTCCTTTCGATGGCTTTTGGAATAAAGGAGTGATTGTTTCATTTAGTTCATTAGCTAATGCCTGTGAAGCAGTTTAGGAGAACTAAGCTAAAAAGGGGAGGATGGGGGAGGCCTGAGTGTCAGCCTCAGTTTTACCAACAGCAATTCTCTGTGTATTTGTGGGCAGGTCACTCATTTGTATTTCTGTGACTCAGTTTCCCCAACCTGTACATCAGTGTTTTTTTGATCCCTCCCAGCCGGAAATAGTTCACACTGTTCTGAGGTAAATGAGGTAATGTCTGTTAGTAAGATGAAGCAAGCTCATCCAAGGAAAAACACCATATCAGAAGCATTCTGATTATTAACAGCCCAGCATGGTTGGTATCTAGATTGGTTGGATATTTAGTTTATAGACCATTTGGCTGCCTGCTTCTAGGAGAGAAAACTATTTTTATCAGTTAATTACACACTTTTTCTTATTAAATAACAATGTGAAAGCATTTCTTGTTCATTTGGCTGTTATGATTAATCTCTGTCTTCCTTTATTAAAAGTCCAGCTTTCTTCTCCCTTGTTCTTCCCAGCCTGATATGCTTTTGAAGGCCTTAATTTGTTTGGATCCCTTGATTAACATTAACCCTTTTCATGTCTTGAATCCTTTACTGTAGTATCTCTGTACCTCCTTTCCCATCCCACCATCCATCCCTTTCAGAAATTGGGTTGCTACCTGAAGAAATATCAAGTACACATAAGTAAATTTTTCCCAAATGACTAATATTGTTTCTCTCCTTCTTTTCCCTTCCCTCCCCTGCACCTTCTTACCAAGTTCTCAGAGAGAGAATGGATTCTAATCCAAATCTGGAAAGTGGGAAATATTGGTTATGTGGTAAGGACAGATCCTTTGCTGAGGTTATAAGAGATGAGTTTCAAAGATCATGGCATTTGTCAATAATATTTACATCAACATCAAAAACAAAGTTATACTAAGTATCTAGTATAAATAAGGTCCCCTAGTTCTTGTTCTCGAGCTTCTTGAATTCTATTGGGTGTAGCCATCCTATATACTGATACATGGCCTTCCCTATTATCCCATCAAGGATAGCAGAAATCATCCCTCCTTACTTAATCTACAAAGCTTTACAATGTTGAACAGTGGCAGATCCTGCTTCACATTAGATAGCCACAAGAACTCCTGCCCTATAAGGGTGAGCATTATCCTTTCCTTCCTGACTTTGATTAGGTAAACCTCCCCTTCACACTTTTATACCTTCCCATGTCTATTTTTTTGCTCTTACACTGAGAACAATAATCAAATCAATGACCCAATACTAGCAGAAAGAGCAGAGTCCCAAACACAGAGGAAGTACTAGACAAATGCTTCTTGTCTATTTCCCTATGGCTGTGCTATAACAAATTCAATGAAATCTCTCTTACATGGCCATGTGGTGCATCTTTCTATTAGAATAATAACCATAACCATAATCATAATAGCTAGCATTTACATAGTACTTCAAGGTTTACAAAGTGTTTTGCACATATTATCTCTGTTGAGCTTAACTACAATCCTGAGAAGTTGGTTATATTATTATCCTTCTTCTATAGATGAGGAGACAGGGTAAGTGACTTCCTCAGGGATATAGGGCTAATAAAGTAGGATTGGAATCCAGGTCTCCTGGCTCCAATTCCTGCTCCTTAGACCAGCCAGTTGCTTTAAGATATTGTAGACCTAAAGGCTGCTCTTAAGATGTTTGTTCATTGATTGAACATAATTTGAGGAAGAAGAGGATTCTAACATGTGGGGAAATCAAAGAAAGGTTCCTAGAGATGGACGGATCCAAACTGAGTCTTAAAAGTTGATTAAGGGAATAGCTAGCTGACACTGTAACAGAGCATTGGAGTTAGGGAGATCAGAGTTCAAATCCAGCCTCAGATGTTTATTAGTTGTGTGATACTAGGCAAGAGACCTAAATTGCTTACCAAAAAAAAAAGTTAATAATGACACTCTTCATTAAAAAAAACTACCTATCTGATTTTATTTATCTATTATTGTCCTCTGATAAGGAAAGAACAGAGATTGAACTGTCTGTTGAGGGTAGAGAAGGATGACTTTAAAATTAGAAAGAACTGGATTCAAGTCCTGTCTTTCTGACTCATACCAACCATCGACTATAGGCACATCTATAAACAATTCAATGCCCTGAGCAACTTTATAAGATTGTAAGTTTCAGATGAGTTGCTGATCTGCATTAAGAGGGAGAGTTTTCACATTTAGACTTCCCCACAATTTCAAAGTCACAGATCTGAATTTTTATTTAAGAGGTGATTAGATAATGTCCTTGGCTCTCTTACTCCACTCACAGGCCACTCAGGCCTTAAAGAAGAGAAATACTTCCAGAAACAAAACAGACAAGTCAGAGAACAATCAAAGAAATGACAATAGGAAAGAGGGATCCATTGGGTGCTTCTCATTTGTCAGCTGGTCGATAGAACATCAACTTGATCCTTATGATATGTTTCACCAGGTCAACTCTCCCTTCTAAATTTTGTTTTCTAAACATGTTACCATTTGCAATTTATAATCGTAAAAACTACTGAGAAAATAGGGCCTCCCCCTACTCTGGACCTCCCTCAAACCCCTACTGCTTGCTTTTCACATCTCCTGCTGAATGCCAAGATAAGAACATCCTGGCAAGACTGATCCTTAAAAGTTTTATCCATCCTTTACTCTATAAACAGGCTGTGTCTTTTTACTCTTGGTTTAAAACTCTTTTAAAAAGGCATCTTACGTCCTGTGCTAACAACTGCTGTTTGATCGCTCGACTGCGCTTTGCTCATAGTAGGAGCTTAACAAATGTTTGCTGAATTTGATGTTTGTTGAATTGCAGACATTTCAAAGGGCAGGCACAAAGCCAGCTTAGTGAGGACAGCAGGCTCTCCTGAAGCTGCTAACTTCTCTTTCCCCTCCCTCATCTTAACATGCCAGACTGATGGAGTTTTCCCTTTCTTTTTCCTCCTTTATATTTATTGGAGTACTGGAGAAAAGACCAAATGAATGAATGAACGAATGAACAAATGAATGTTTAAGTATTTACTATGTCCCATACCATGTGATGAATTAGAGATACAAATAGAAAAATCAAGACAGTCCTTTATATCTCTCAAAGGAGCTCATGCTATAATTGATGGAAACAAAAAGAAAGTTTTTCTGCAGAAAAGATGGAAAAGCCTAGAAATCCTAAGGGTCCATCAATGGTGTGGCTGATAAAGTCACATGAGCAGACATCAGGTCTCACAACTTATCCACACCTTCTTATCCTGAATAATAATCCTTGTTCACATCCTCCATGGATCCTCCATCTAGACAATGCATCAGAAGTCTTACTCTTTTAGTTTGACTATATTTGTTGGGGTAAAGATCTATAGCCTTTAGAATCATAGATTTGGATTAGAGTTCAAAAACCTTCAGAGGCTCTCAATTGTTCATTAGCTAAAATACACCCTCCTCATTTTCTCTTTTAAGGCTCTCTCCAATCTGGCTCCAGCCTACCTCCTCAGTCATGTTTCTCACATTCTCCTTCACGAACTCTGCATTCCAGCCAAACTGCATCACTAACTGTTCCCTGAACTTGACAAGGTGTCTCCTGTCTCCCTACATTCACATAAGCTCTCCTCCAAGCCTGAAATGAACTCACTTAAGTGAAACCTCCTCTCTTGACTTCTCCAATAAGTCTCTTATTCAAATTCCCTCTCACTAAAGTAAAAGTATTCTGTCTTTCTATTTCTATTTCTCTCTCTCTCTTTCTTCTCTCTCTCTCTCTCTCTCTCTCTCTCTCTCTCTCTCTGTCTCTCTCTCTCTCCTCTCAAATTTTCCTATGCACTTTGGCACTTTAGCTCTCTCCTTTGCCTTCCCCTCATCACCCATATAAATCCCTACTTTGAATAATATTTATTTGTGTGTCTGTACAGAAAAGAACAACATATCTATATTGAGTAACTAGATGGTATAGTGGATAGAGCACCAGGCTTAGAGTCAGGAAGACCAGAGTTAAAGTCCAGCCTCAGATACTAACTAGCTGTGTGACCTCAGGCATGTCACTTAGCCCTGTTTGCCCCTGTTTCCTTATTTGTAAAATAATTTGCAGAAGGAAATGGCAAATTACTGCAGCATCTTTACCAAGAAAACCTCAAATAAGATCATAAAGAATTGGACATAATTGAAAAAAGACTCAACAATAAAAATATCCATATATCTACTCTCCACTCCCACTCTTGAATGTGAATTCCCTGATTATAGGAATAGTTTAATTTTGTATCTCGAGTTTTTGCATATAATGGATGTTTAATAGAAATTTGTGAAAATAAATTGAATTGAATTGACTCTTATTCAGCATCTTTTCTTTCTGGTCCTAGTTAGAAAGCTTTGGCTACTTGAGACAAAATGCACAAGACAACAATGCCATGGTGTTGTTAGAAAAAAAAGGGTTGGATTTGGAGTTAGAAGACCTGGATTTAAATCCTAATTCTATTATTTACTAATTGTTTGCTTCATTCAAATGGAAGATAGTTGAGGATAGAGATTGGTTAATTCTTTGTATTTTTATCCTTTGCTTGGCACAATGACTAGAACACTGATTGATTGGTTGATGGACTCTGGGCATCCATCCAACCTCTTTGGGCCTATAGTGCCCTTACTTGTAAATTGAGTCAGGTGGACTAAATTGTATCTTATCTCCAAATCTATAATCTAAAGGCACATAGAGATTCTCAGGGAGTATTTGTTGAACTTCTGAATTGATTTCTGGTTGAAAAAAACCTGAAGTATCTTTCCCATATAGGAAAAGCTACTCCCCAAGTAGAAACAACAACAACAACAACAACAACAAAAACAAATATAAGCCATACAGCCACAATGGTAATGGTTCTTACCAGGGAGTGGTCTTACTCTCAGTTTCTTCCAATCTATCTTGATGAGCCAAAGAAGACATCTTGCTACATGGGTTATTTTTCTTCCTAAGGAAAACACTTGGTACCTTAGTACCCACAGCCACTGAAGGTAGGAAGAAATGAAAGGAAGAACTGAACTAACACAGTTCAGCAAAAGGGATCTTTGTGCCAGTCAGTGATGAGTAAAAGTAAGACTGGCTGGCAGATTTCCATAAAAAGGCAACACTGTGGAACAAGATTTCAGGAGTTAAGGGTCATGACCTTGACTTCTTCAGCTTGCTTTTTTTTTTTGGCCCCAACTTCACTGGCATGTAGGATGATCAAAGATAATCTTGGGAGTGAGGCTCTCTTCCACTTTTAGATCCAGTATCCATAAAGCTCCTATAAGTTGTTTTAAAAAAAAGAGTTCCCAAAATACGGTTTGGGATGTCTGGTAATAGGTTATCAAACAGGTATGTAGCAACAATTACAACAAATTCCTTAGCCCCAAGGCAGATAGCCCCAATGGTTTAGGACCAACCATTTAAAATCACCATTAAACAAAGGCAGCTAAAATCACATACTTACTATTATCCTTAGCTATCCTATTAGGTTTTGTAGGTCATTGCTCATAGTGTCAAAGAAATCTTGGTTGCCCAGTGAGGGAAAAAAAAGCAACCTGTGATTTTTCCTGGCAGAGAGAGGCTACCCAGCCATCACAAGATGGTAGTACAAAGAGTAATAATCAGCCAGAAAAAAAGGCAACAGAAATCATCCACCCAACCAAACAAAAACACAACATATAGTTTGTGGTTGTTCAAGTATTTTCAGTCATGCCTGAGTCTTTGTGGCCCCATTTGGGGCTTTCTCACCAATGATACTGGAGTGGTTTGCTATTTCCTTCTCTAGTTCATTGTATATATGAGTAAACTGAGGCAAACTGAGTTAAGTGACTTGCCTAGGATCACACAGCTAGTTAGTGTCTGTGGCCACATTTGAACACATTAGAATTCCTGTCTTCAGGTTCAGCATTCTCTCCACTGTACCATCTAGCTGTCTTTATTGTTGTTTTAAGTAATTATCATTTCTCTTGCTTCTCCTCTTACCTGTCTGGTCTTTTCTTGGCTGGATCATTATTTATATGCTAACCCTAACTGTGGTTATACCCCCCAAAAAACACCTGTCCTAGGCTTTTCTCTCTGCCCTCTTTACATATATTCTCTCAGAGACCTCATCAGCTTCCATACATCCAATTACCATTTCTATGCTAACTCCCAGCTCTCTATATGCTGCTCTAGTATCTTTCTTAAACTCTAACACCATGTTACCATCTGACTATTGCTTCAAATTGGATGTTCCACAGGCATCTCCAGCTCATTGTGTCCTAAACAGAACCCATTATCTACCCTCACTCAAACCCTCCTCGTTTCTTAACTTCTTTGTTCTTGTTCAGTCGCCATCTTTCCCCCCATTAGTCACTGAGGTCACAATTTTGAAGTTATCCTTGACTCTACTTTCCTTCCTCCCCCTCTCTCCCATATTCAATCTTGTTGTTTAATCTTGCCACTTCTACTTCCACATCTCTCATATCTCTCCCCCTTCACTCTACTCAACACCCTAATTTAGAATCTCATCACTTCTCTTGTGAACTATCTCAATAAGCCTCCTAATTGGCTGTCTCTGTCTCAAATCCTTCCCTTCACCAATCTATCCTCCACATTGCTGCCAAAATGATATTTCTAAAGCATAGGTCTGACCGTGTCATGTCCTTGTTCAAGAAGCTTCAGAGGCATCCTCTTGCTTCTGTGATAAAATACAAATTCTTCTGACTGACGTTTAAAGCCCTTCACGGTCTAACACCAGCTTATTTTGTCAGAGAATATTTAATAAATGCTTCTTGATGATTGATTCATAAATATCTATTTTGAACCAGTGAGCCCTCTGACTGCCTGACAAAAGTAAGCACATTGGTGGGGGCTCGTAAGTAAAGCTTTCTGAGTGGGTGCTCAAAAACCTGTCACAAACTTGTGGCACCTTTGGAAGGCACCTATGGGTGAATGGGTATTCCAGGTGCTACACTTGCATTTACCTCAAGTCCCTGGTATAGAGTACAAGAAGACCCTCAATAAATTCTTCCACCTCTCATGATTTTGCCCAGTGTGTAAGCGGTGTTTGGCCTATAAGCCTCAGCTGAATCTCCAGACCCACAGATTAGTCACTGGGATGGCTGGGGTCTTTACTCATTCTTCTTGATTGACCTGCTCCTTTTTAGGGACTAAACAGTCTGCTTCTCATGCTCCCAGTCCCTCACTGGCTCAGGGCCCCAGACAAACTTTTCCAGAAACTTTGTGTTTGGAGACGATGAAAGCAAAATCCATACTTCTCCTCCTCGTTTTCCCTTCGATTCAGACAAAAGGCTCCAAACACTGAGGCACATCCATCCTGCCCCACATATGTCACTCCTGAAATCATATCTAAGTGCCTGAACATGGATCTACCCACCCGTCCCTTCAACATTAAATGACCTAAACTTTGTCAGGTTCACATGTCCCTGGAGATGATCTCATTTCATTGCTTCAAAAGAGCTTTGGTCTGCACAGCCTGTAGCAGAAAATTTACACTTCAAAAAGCAGACAGCTTTTTCCACATCTTATTCACTTAATGGGTGAGAATGTAAAATTAGTTCCGTTGCTGATGAGGACCTTGAGCCAAATGAAAAGTGTTCATTTGTCAGCACAGACTTACAGCCTGAGCCATGATTATATGGCTAATCCAATAATGGGTTTGGATGCTGAGCATTTATTTATATACAGTATGTCTTGTTATCTGTTGATAATCAGGCTCTACAATTTACTCTTTTTTGTGTAGTGTGAAATAGCAGTCTCTCCCAGACATACTGCATTAAAGTACCAACATGCAAACAGGGACAAAAGCACAGTCATCAGCAAAAAAAAAAAATGTATTTTCTCTTTTTAAAAAAATAAATAAATAAACCAGTGTATGAATTGGAGCTTTGAGATTTTAAAATCTGAATGCTGAATGTCTGGGGTTTCCAATGTCTGTAGAAAAGAAGGGAGGGAGGGAGGAAGAGAGGGAGGAAGGAGGGAGGGAGGGACAGAGGAAGGAAGGAAGGAAGGAGAGAAGGAAGGAAGGAGGAAAGAATTACCTTAATTAGAATGGTGGCTCTGTGAGTAGAGGAAAAAAAAGAGAAAGAAAGAAAGAAAGAAAGAAAAAGAGAGAAGGAGGGAAGGAGGGAAGGAAAAAAGAAGGAAGGAAGAAACAGGAAGGGAAGAAGGGAAGAAAGGAGGGAAAAGAAAGAGGAAGGAAATATTTCAATTTGGGTGTTGGTTATGTGAGTAGAGAAAAGAAAAAGAAAGAAGAAAAAAGAAGGAAGGATGTTAGGAAGGATATACTTAATACTTAATATAAAATATATTTTAATATATTTAATATAAAATACTTAAACTAGGGTGTTGATTATGTGAGTAGGAAAAAGGAAAAGAAAGAAGAAAAAAGGAGGGAAAAGAAAGAGGAAGGAAATACTTAAACTAGGGTTTTGAATATGTGAGGAAAGGAAAAGAAAGAGAGAAAGAGAAAGAAAAAAAGAAAGAAAGAAAGAGAGAGAGGGAGGGAGGGAGGGAGGGAAGAAGGAAGGAAGAAAGAAAGAAAGGAAGGAAGGAAGGAAGGAAGGAAGGAAGGAAGGAAGGAAGGAAGGAAGGAAGGAAGGAAGGAAGGAAAAAAGGAAGGAAGGAAAAAAGGAAATAAGGAAAAAAGGAAGGAAGGAAGGAAGGGAAGAAAAGGAAGGAGGAAAGGAAGGAAGGGAAAAAAGGAAGAAGAGAAAGAAAGTGAAGTAAAGGAAACAAAAAAGATTTTATTACATATCACTTTCCCTAATCAACTGAATTCTTCTTGTTTTAAATACTTGGTGTTCCATTTCACACATACTTTTATCTGTATGAAGCAAAATAAAAATAAATGTGTGGACCAGTAAAAATACTTGGGCTATCTGACCTCTGAATGTCACAAACAAGGAATTGGATGTACAGGTACATGAACATAGTATGAAAAATGAAAATTTGCAATCTCTGTCCCAGAAAAGCTTGCCTTGAAAATATAACAAAGGTAAACTCAAATTACACACACACACACACACACACACATATTTAAAACCTACTATATTTCTATAAATTCTTTCTGAGACTGCACACTGCTAAGAGTAGATTATTCCTTACCTGGTGAATGAGTATAAGCATCTATCATCAAAATATAGGGGACACGAGCTCTAATACACACATAAATGTATAAAATTCAATACTTAAAAGAGGCAGTCACTTTTATAGCTATTGTCTACTATAATGCATAGTAACATATTCCCAATATAATAAAGTTGATAGGAAAGGGAAAATGCTATAGAATTAAGGATTCTGCCAATTGTCCCACTTTACAAAATCTGTGAAAAGGTTTCCTACAGTAGAAGGAAGTCAGTGAAAGTTTCCTTCCATATCACTACTTCATGAATGGTCCTGTAGAAAAGCTCACTGGTGATTCCCTACAAATGAGCCTCCCTCAGTTTCCTACCTCTCCCCCCTCCTAACTCCATGGAAAGATCACCTATTGAAATGATCATTGCAGACAGAAATGAAACTGGCATGAAGCACATGGGGCTTTGTCCCAGGCACCACAAGCCATGGAGGGGCTAACATACATCCCCATCTAGACCACTAGTTAAATGAATTCATCCCAGGTATCAGAATTCCTGGATATGCTTCTGCTCATAGGCCACAGCAAGTTTGTGATATATGGGAGAGAAGAGGACTAAGTGCCGTTTTTGAAGTTGAAATTTATCCTGCAATAAATATTTCAATGTTGCTGCGACATGATGCTTTATTGGATTATGCTAGTTTGCTAAGGAAATCATGTTGGGAATAGCAAAGCTGGTGGTTTTGCTGGTAATGCATTCCTAGAAGGGAGAGCTCTGCTCTGAGAGACAGTAGAAGGAGTCTAATAAGCCAAATTAAGAAATGGCTAAATGTATTATTCAGCAGCAATGTGGCTTGGGAAATAGAGAAATGGACGTGGGGGTAGAGAAGACCTGGGTTCAAATCCCACTGTTGATATTTTCTAGTGGGATAATTAGATGTGTATCATGTTAAATACCACTAGTCCCTAACTCACATACCTACTGAAGAAAGGTAGGAGAAAACCCCATGTTCCATTGTGTGATACTTATACATATAGTCTAGAGCAATAGTTCTTATTCTTGCATTTGTATGTGTGTGTGTGTGTGTAGAGAGAGAGAAAGAGATAAATAGATATATATATGTATACATAAATAAGGATATGTATATATATATGCTTGTATATACATATATACACATATATACTATATGTATGTATATGTACATACACATATATTTGTATTTCAATATAATTGATCTCCTTTATAAACCTATACATTTTCTTTTATGCATTTAAAAACATTATTCTGAGAAGAGATCCATGGGCTTTTCTAGACTGCCAAAGAAGTACATGATCCCCCCCAAAATTAAGAACTCTGAGACAGGAAGGCTCCTAGAACATTGGACCTACCCCCTGTTGCAGAATTATGAGACCATAAACAAGAGTTGCAAAGAATAGTCAGGCTCTAAACTATAGGTTGCAGTTTGCATTAATAGAATCAATACCCACTTCAGTGAGATCATCGATTATGAAAAGAGCTTTGACTTTGGAGGCCTATGTTCAAATCCTGACTCTGTTGTTTCCTACCTTGTAACTTTGTTGAGATCATGTAACCCTATCATGGAACTCTGTTTCTTCTTCTATTAAATGCTAGTGGTTGAACTAGATGGATGATCGTATGACCTAATGGAGGACTGGGTATAATCTTAGAACCTTTAATCTAGAGTTGAAAAGAAGCAACAAAACAATGGAATCATAAATCATAGACTTCGGGCTAGAAGGGACCTCAGAAGCTATCTAGTCTAACTTCTTCTTGCTTCTATTCTGATTACTACTACTGCTATTGTGATTGCTACTACTACTTTTGTTGCTACTAGTATTACAACTACTCCTACTATTATAGTTACTATTGCTACTAGTACAATTACTACTATTACTTTTTCTGTTACTACTGTTATTACAACTACTACTCCTACTACAAATACTATTACCACTGCTACTATTGTTACTACCACTACTATGATCACTACTATTACTTTTACTGCTACTATTATTACTATTATTGTTGCTACTACTATTAAGTATTGTTATTACTGCAACTATTATTACTGTCATTACTATGATTATTACTATTACTTTTACTGCTATTATTATTATTTTAACTATTATTGCTGCTGCTGCTACTATTATTATAAGCATTATTTTTATTGCAACTATTATTACTACCACTACTATGATCACTATTATTACTTTTACTGCTACTATTATTACTATTATTATTGCTGCTACTATTATTATAAGTATTATTATTACTGCAACTATTATTACTACCATTACTATGTTTACTACTATTACTTTTACTGCTATTATTATTTTAACTATTATTGCTGCTGCTACTACTATTATTATACGTATCATTATTATTGCAACTATTATTACTACCACTACTATTATCACTACTATTACTTTTACTGCTACTATTATTACTATTATTGCTACTACTACTACTATTATAAGTATTGTTACTATCGCAACTATTACTGCTACTATGATCGCTACTATTACTTTTACTGCTACAATTATTATTACTATTATTGCTGCTACTACTATTATAAGTAGTACTATTACTATTGCAACTATTATTGCTACTGTTACAATGAATACTACTAGTACATTTGCTGCTGCTGCTATTATTATAGCTGCTATTAATGCTGCTACTGTTACTATTACAACTAATTTTATTGCTTTTATTATTATAAGTACTATTTTTACTACTACTATTACTTCTGCTACAATTACTCCTACTAGCACTACTACTAATAATGACAATCTTTATTATTATTATAGCTAGCATTTACATAGCACTTTAAAATGAGCAAAGTCTTTTACAAATATCTCATTTTATCCTAGCATTAACCCTTCAAGGTATATGCTATTATTATTCCTATTTTATAGACAAGTAAACTGAGGTAAACAGCGGTTAAATTACTCACACAACTAATAAGTATCTGAAGCCATATTGGATTTCATGTCTTCCTGACTTTTAGTCCAGCGTTACCTCCATATCACCAATTAACTACAAATGAAAAATCTCAGGCTTAAAGAGTTGACCCAAGGTCACCTTTCAAGACAGGAAGAGGCTCAAATGAGAGAATCTCTATAAATATGCTTTGCTAACTTAAAAGCAATGTGTAGTTGCTGTTGTCATTGTTGTTATGTCAACCAACATCCTTACCAAGTACCTTTCAGAATTATATTTTTTCTCTTGCTCTTGTCATTTTAGTTTGTCTGGACAACTCATCTGTTTCACCTCTTTGGGATCCAAAAGCAATTCTTCAAGACCACATGATCCTCCTGACTTTGGCGGCCGGAAACAAATCTCTCTGGCGCCCACAGGAGCACGAGCGGGTGCGTGTGCGCAGTCTTCGGAAAGGTTTTTTTTTTTCGCTCTATAAAACACCTCCAGAAAAATGCACCTCGCTCAGATTTACACTTTATTACCCTAATGATTCTACAAACACCGCCACAATGTGATGAAAGGCAAAGCAGCCCCGATCTGATTGAGAGCTAATAAAAATCAGTCCCGAAAACTGAAAATAGCAGCCTTATCATCTTTCTTTCATTTAGACCTGATTACTCGGGGATTATAATGCAATCACAGCCATGTGTGAGAGGTAGCTATGGGAACCAGTTTTAACTGTTTATCTAGCCAAAGATCTTAATTTAAGTTTGAACACTCTGATTCATTTATATGTAAGACACCAAGGAGACAAAATGCACGAGAAACAGATGCTTGCTTGTTCTCCCCGTTTAACTTCATAAGCTACCAGCCAATTTGTCTTTCAGGGACGAAATTAATTTCTGATGACAATGTGAGCAAGTAATAAACTAAGAGTTCCTGTCCTGGGAAGCTTGTTAATGCCATGTAATGTTCTGAAGTTATTTAGGGGAATTTTTTTTTTCTTTTGCTCCTAGACTCGCCTGCCCGGACATCTGTAACAGGGATTTCTTTGTCTGGGGTGTTGCCCATTTCTTGGGAGGTTTATGACACCTTTTCCAGAGGTTGATTGGACAATGCTCAAAAGGAAACATGGTGCCCAGTATTTCTTTTGGGTGGAGGTTATTTTTTTTTTCCTAAATGGTTCCCTCTTCTTTGGGAGCCCACCAGGGTTCATACCCAAGGGGTAGACCTTTGACCTCTTGCTTGGCTGTCCTAATAGGTATACCAGTCGATTGATAGCCCAAGAACAAAATGGACCAAGAGGTCTTTAATAGGAAAGCAAGACACCTCATAGGCTCTCATGGCTCTTTGCACACTATCTCATGGTCCCCCTTCTCACTAGCTCCCTGATGAGGAGGATTGCCCCGGGGGTCTTCTCACTGATGGAATTACGTGTGTTAATCTACTTCCATCAAGGGAAGAAAGGATGTCACAGGATTTCCCATCACACATACACACACTTCAGTGGCAGCCTGGGGAGGAGCTAAATCAGAAGCTGGAAGCCGTATTTATACACTCATGTGTCCATTATTCAGCTGGAATATTAGAATGATGATAATGACAAAGATGACAATTAGAATAATTATCAGAACTCATTTATATCGCCCATTACAGTTTTACTAAGTACTTTCCAAGAAAATATGATGGTGGGTGCTGTCAGATGTGAAGGTCTCTC
This sequence comes from Myrmecobius fasciatus, assembly GCA_023553655.1. NCBI lineage: Eukaryota > Metazoa > Chordata > Mammalia > Dasyuromorphia > Myrmecobiidae > Myrmecobius > Myrmecobius fasciatus. The sequence goes on along the minus strand of JAJPUD010004591.1, from coordinate 21,928 downwards.
TCTCCCTTCTTTGAAGAAATAAGAGACTATGGGATGGAATGTTTCATATTCTATGAGACAAAGCTTCTGTTGATTGGTTTGGATAAGCTCTGCTTTTTCTTTCTGTTTAATTCTGTTTTAGGTGAGTGGAAGGATATATAATTTTTTCCCATTTAATTATATTTTATTTTTTCCATGTTACATATAAAGATTTCAACATTTACTTTTATAAGATTTTGAGTTCCTTTTTTTTCTTTTTTCCTCTCCCCTACCCAAAATGACAAGCAATCTAATGTTTATATGTATATATATATATATGTATGTATATGTGTATGTGTATATATGTATGTATATGTATATATATAAACAATAATACTTAACATATTGTAGGAGGGGGTTATTCTGAAAATAATGTGATTAAAAAAACAAATGCTATATATAAAAAATAAGGGGGGAATAAATAATATTTTCTATACATTATTTCATTTTATCCTCAGAACAGCCTTGGGAGGTAGGTGCTATGATAATCTCCAGTTTGCAGATGGAAAAACTGAGGCTCATTGAAGTTATATTTGCCCAAGATCACACAGTTAGTTTCAGAAACACAGAACTAGAATAGCTCCATTTTTTTAGCCATCATTAGCAGAAATCTATGGATATAATGCTAGAAGAGATTCCAGAGACATCTAGTCTGACACCTTCATCTAACATTAAAAAAATGAGGGCCCAGAAGAGACCCAAAGGTAATATATATATATATATATATACATATATATATATGTGTGTGTGTGTGTGCATGTGTATGCATATATATGTATATGTGTATGTATATTATGAATATATATACTGTCTATGTCTATATATTATATATGTCTAGATTAGTAACTTCTATAGTGTTTATACACACATATACTATGTATGTCTATGTATATTATATGTGTATATTCTATATATGTCTATATAGCATATATATGTGTATAAACTATATATGTCTATGTTAGTTACTTCTATACTATATATGTATATATATACTATATGTGTATATATACTACACATGTCCATATTAGTAACCTATACTATATATACACTCATATGCTATGTATGTCTACGTATATTATATGTGTATATACTATATATGTCTATATAGCATATATTTGTATAAACTATATGTGTCTATGTTAGTCTATACCATATGTGCCTATTTATACTATATATGTATATATATACTACACCTGTCTATATAAATGACGTATACTATATTTGTGTGATATATGCCTTTGTATGCTATTATATATGTCTATATTAGTCATTTCTATACTATATATAGATAGATGTGATTCCCACAGCAAGAAATGAAATGAGATTTCCAACCCAGCTCCTCAGGTTCCTAAGTCTCTTGTATTGGGCCATACTGCCTCCTCGTTTTCATCATTATCTGGATCAGGATTATTTCCCCATCTTCCTCCTTTTTCTTTCAATATTCCAACTCCTTGGGTTGTTTTCCATCTCTGGGTCACATTCATCCCTGGATACTCATCCAGGTATTTTCCTGCTCTATTCTCCTCCTTGCTTCCCCAGCCTGTTTTCTCTGCCCTCACAAGGAACTCCCTACAGTCTAATGCCTGTCTATTAGTGTGTTTTAAAAACCCTGCTATCTGCCATATTCGGGAAGGTTTTATATGCACCACATGAAGGATCCTTTTCCAGAAACACTTTTGAAGAAAGTCCAAAGTAAGCTGAAAAGTATTACATTTTTCATCTCAATGGGGAAATAGATTTAAGAAAAAGGAGAGAAAGCCTTCGGGCCTTTCAGATTTTAAAAAAGACTTTAAGCACACTGTTCGGTTAGAACTCGGAGCACATCTATCGCCAAAACCAAAACAATGTCTGCATTTACGCTCTGAAATGCTTCCCTTCTTCCTCAGTAATGATAACAACTCTCAGGCATGTCAAGCTTCTCATCCATATGGATGCCAAAACGCTCTGCTGAATTAATACTGGGCAGGAGACCTCCCCCAGGGGCTAATGAACATCTTCTGTCATGTCCAGTGGAGAGAAAGGAGCAATGGCTTGGTTTGGTGGAGGGGCAGCAGGGCAAGGTGGTGCTGGAAATCCTATTGCCAAAAGAAAGCAAGCTGGGAGCGTGGTTCATCCTTCCTGAATCCTGTGGCTCAGCGTGGAACTCGGCCACAGTCTCATGGCCCTGCTAAGGCTTGCTGTAACATGCATATATGTCTATATATCTACATATTCCATATATGCATATACATATTATACATGTCTACATAAGTAACTTCTATATTATATATACATGTAATCAATATATATATATGCTAGAGAGGGAAACTATATTCCTATAAACTATATATGTGTATGTGTGGATGTATATATACTTGTCTATAGTTATATATGTCTAGGTCAGTAACTTCTATGCTATATATACACATATGTGCTATATATGCCTACGTATATTATATATGTATTTACTATATGTGCATATGTAGTATATGTATATATAAATTATATGTATCCATTAGTAACTTCTATACTACACAAACATATATATATACATATATAGCACTAATTACATATATAGTAAATAAGTTACTAATATGAACACATATATACTACATGTGTTCATATTAGTAACTTATTTACTATATATGTAATTAGTGCTATATATGTACTAATATGTATATGATATATATACAAATATATACTATATATGTCTATATTTACTATATACAGTATAATGTATATACATATTTATGCTATGTGTGTATGTATTTCTGACATGTGTATTATACACATATACACATACATATATACACACACTACATATACATCTATATTAGTAACTTATATACTATGTATATGTTATGTCTATGTATACTATACAAGTATATAACATATATCTATTTAATGTGCTCTATGTGTGTATGTATATATATCCCATATGTATGTGTATATATGTGTGTATATATGTATATTATATATAAATATTCACATACATATATGACACTATATATACATCTATATTAGTAACTTCTATAGTAAGGTTTTAAAGAGTTGCTTGAAGAACTGAAAGTTTGAGTGATTTGTTCATGTTCACACAATCAATAGGACTCATACTCAGGCCTTGCTCATTCTAAAGCAGGGCCTTTCTCTTCTATCTATTTTGCCTCATAATCAGTCATCATTATAGCAACTAACATTTATATACTATCTACTATGTGTTGAGTGCATCTGATCCTCACAATGTTCCTGAGAGATAAGTGTTTTTACTATTCCCATTTTACAGATAAGAAACTGAGGCAAACAGTGGTGAAGTGATTTTTCCAGGATCACACAACTAATAAGTATGTGACACCAAATTTAAACCCAGGCCTTCCTGACTCTAGACCTAGCACTCTACTCACTGCAACAAGTAGTTGCTTTTTCTTCCCTCCCTCTCTCCCTCTTTCTCTCCTTTCTTCCTTCCTTCCTTCCTTCCTTCCTTCCTTCCTTCCTTCCTTCCTTCCTTCCTTCCTTCCTTCCTTTCTTCCTTCCTTTCTTCCTTCCTTTCTTCCTTCTTTCTTTTCTTCCCTCTGTCCACATAAAGCATCATGTCCTTACCTACAGGTTTCCTTAAAGACATGATATGACCTCTAAGTCACTCAATTTTCACCTAGTAAGTAGCCAAAGGACCTGTGATTTTATCTCCCTATGTGGGAAGTCTCTATCAATGACTGACTTTGTAGATAAATCTGAAGTAACTACTTGAGACACATCAAAATCTAGCAATTTTGCCATAGAGTAAGTTTCGGTCAGAATTTGAACTCAGGTCATTCTGACTCCAAACCTAGCACTCTAGCCAATTTACTACACTGTCTTTTTAGTTAGTGACAGAATCCTTGGAAATGGACAATTACAACTAATTGTTCCATGACCATGACTTTCCTGAATTCAGCCAGTTCTTTGACAGAATTCGAACTCAATGCAAATTGGACCCAACTTGTGAAGGGGGAGGTATGATTTCGGGTTTTCCTAGTGTTCTGCTATTATTTACATCAAGTAATCATTATCTTGCCTGTTAGTTGCTGTTGCTGCTGCTGAGTATATTTCTTCCTATGAATATGGACGAGGCTGGAAAGTCTTGTATGCTAAGATTGTTGCCAAAGAGTTCAACCCTCCTTGGGAAGATAATGGGCATCTCTGTCTGATTGACAGCCAGCTTTAATGTTTGTCCTAACTCTTTCTCCAGGTAGTCCCATTACGGGGGTCAAATACAGAGCTAGTCATCTTTACCTCTCTTCACTCTTTTGTCCTCTGTGGCCAAGAATAAAATGATAAACCCACTGATCTTTCGTAATATTTCTACCTTCCCTAAATTCACTACTCTAAGGCAGATCAGAAACCCCTTATGCTAAAACTAAAATAACAACTTCCTAACGGTTCTTTGTCTTCTCTCTAAGTAGGGGGTCTTTCGGTCTTTTTATGTGTCACAGAATCTTTTGCAAAATGATCAATCCTAGTTAAGTACTAGGCTAAGGGCTCCCAGGGTTAAATTGCAGTGACTCTTTGCTCACAGCACAAATTGGAACTCCTCAGGGTTACATTTTCTTTTACATTAGGGCTATTTGAATATATATTTCTCTTGCTTATTTGACTATGAGTTACTTGAAGCTAAAGACTGTGCCCTATTTATTTTTATGGCAAGAATTGCTGTGGTCATGGAAAAGCTTACATGAACTGAAGCAAAGGGAAGTGAACAGAAACATCGTACACAGTAACAGAAACATTGTGCGATGATCAACTTTGATAGACTGTCTTCTCAGCAATACAAAGATCCAAGATAATTCCAAAGAACTCCCGATGGAAAATGCTATCTGCCTCCAGATAAAGAAGTGATGTAGTCTGGATGTAGACTTAAGCATGCTATTTTTCATTTTCTTCCTTTTTTTCTTCCAGTTTTCTTCCATAAAATGACTTTTTGTGTGTGTGTTTTATATAATTGCACGTATATAACCTATATCAGAGTACTTACCAACTCAGAAAGGGAGAAAATTTAGAACTCCAAATTTTCAAAAATGAATATTAAAAATTGCTTTACATGTAATTTGAGGGAAATAAAATATTGTTTAAAAAATAGAATTGCTCTGGAAAAAAAGTAATCACCCAGCAGCCAAGTTGATTATGTATTGCTCAAAACTTGAGGAAACTGACCCTTGAACAACAGACATATAGTTCATCATTTGGCCCAGATTCAAAGATTTTCCAGCTTGGTTAGACCTGCCAGCACTTGTTTTTTGCTTATATAGTCTTCAAGAATCCAAGATCACCTCTACACATGTTGAGACATTGTAATATTTTAGTGGAAAACTATTAAGAGCCACAAACAACAGAGGACTGACTTTTATAGATGTGCAGAGGTTATGCTATATCTGCGTTCTTGCCACAAGCAATCACTGTTCACTGAATAAAGTTTAGTCCTTTTATCTGAAGAAAAAGTAAAATGGGTGGAGTATATTCTCACCATGATAACATCTTGGTTTCTCTCTCCTTCTTCCACATCCTCTCCATTTTCCTTTCCTCAGGTTCTTAAATCTTGATTTCTTGTGATATGCAATTTAAATTCAATAAATATTGATTAAGTACTTTCTATGTGAAAGATAGTAGGAGTTATGGTAATATTAACATAGTAATAATTGTAATAGTAGCAGATAGTAGTAATTGTAAGTAGCACAGTAGTCATAATAATTGTAGTAGTGGGTAATAGTAGTAGTAGTAGTAGTAGTAGTAGTAGTAGTAGCAGCAGGTAGGAGGAGGAAGAGGAAGAGGAGAAGGAGATGGTAGTGGTGGTGGTCATAGTAGCAGTAGATAGTGGTGGTAGTGATGGTGGTAGTAGTGGGAAGAGGAGAAGGAGGAGATGATGGTGGTGGTGGTGGTAGTAGTAGTAAAATGAAGTGGTGTGGTAGGAATAGTAGAAAGTGGTAGTGATGGTGGTGGTAGTAGTAGTAGGAGCAGATGGTAATAGAAGTAAGAGTAGTAGATGGTGATGGTAGGTGGTGGTAGTAATAGTAATAGTAGTAGTAGTAGTAGTAGTAGTAGTAGTAGTAGTAGTAGTAGTAGTAGTAG
>JAJPUD010004590.1:156982-190954 GCA_023553655.1 Myrmecobius fasciatus | reverse complement strand
GTAAATGATTCAATAAGACTTCAAGAATCAGTGAAACAAAAACAAAAAAATGAAAAAATAGAAGAAAATATGAAATATCTCCTAGGAAAAACAACTGACTTGGAAAACAGATCCAGGAGAGACAATCTAAGGATTATCAGACTCCCTGAAAGCCACGATGAAAAAAAGAACCCTGATGCTGTCTTCCAGGAAATCATGAAAGAGAATTGCCCTGATGTTTTAGAATCAGATGGCAAAATCGGCATTGAAAGAATTCACTGATCACCTCCTGAAAGAGACCCCAAAAGTAAAACCCCAAAGAATATCATGGCCAAATTTCAGGACTATCACACCAAGGAAAGGATATTACAAGCAGCTAGAAAGAAACAGTTCAAATACCAAGGAACTGTAATTAGAATTACACAAGATCTGTCAGCTTCCACATTAAAGGATCGAAGAGCCTGGAATCAGATATTCCAAAAGGCAAAACAACTTGGATTATAGCCAAGAATAAGTTATCCGGCTAGAATGAGCATCATCTTCCAGGAAAGAAGATATTCATTCAATGATACAGAGAATTTCTAATGAAAAAACCAGATCTGAACAAAAAATTTGACCTCCAAATACAGAACTCAAGAGAAGCATAAAAAGGTAAAAAGGAAAGAACTCTTGAGAACTATATTTCTACTATAGGTATCCTTAAAGAATGGGGGTATAATTTGATTTTTCTTTGATAATAATGGAAAAGAAATTAGAGGTGGAAGTGATACCATACTGAAAAGAAAAAGGGGGGGGAAGGAGGCAAAATAAAGTAAAAATAAAGGAGGTGAAATAAGGCAAAATCTCATAAAGAGACATAGAAGATCTAATATAATTGAGGGAAAGTAGGGAGGGCGATGAGTACTGTGTAAACCTTACTCTCATTAGATTGGACTCTAAGAGAGTATATCAGACACATTTGGCTTCAAAGAAAGGCTTGACCCTCCTTATGGGAAGGTGGGAGGGAAAGGAGGAAAGGAAAGGGATAGACTAATAGAAAGATTAGGGGAAAGGTATAAAGGGGAGGGAGGGATTCCAAAGGGGGGAGGACTGTTGGTGGGAGATGTTCATCAAAAATAAAGTACTGGGGAGGGGGGAAGGGAGAGAGGGTAAAGGGAAGAGATAATCCTAACTCTGGGTAAATAAGATGGCAGGGAATACAGATATAGTTATTTTAACTGTGAATGTGAATGGGATGAACTCTCCCATAAAACAGAAGCGGGTAGCAGACTGGATTAAAAGCCAGAATTCTACAATATGTTGTTTACAAGAAACACATCTAAAACATAGAGATACATACAGAGTGAATGTAAAGGACTGGAACAGAATATTCTATGCTTCAGGTGAACAAAGAAAGGCAGGGGTAGCAATCCTTATCTTGGATCAAGTAAAAACAAAAAGAGATCTAATTAAAAGAGATAAGGAAGGAAACTATATTTTACTAAAGGGTACCATAGACAATGAAGCGGTATCAATACTAAACATATATGCACCAAATGGTATAGCATGCAAATTCCTAGAGGAGAAACTAACAGAGATGCAAGGAGAAATAGACAATACTATACTACTGGGGGATCTCAACCTTGCTCTCTCATAATTAGATAAATCAAGTCACAAAATAACTAAGAAAGAAGGTAGGTAGGTAAACAAAAGGCTAGAAAAGTTAGGTATGATAGATCTCTGGAGGAAATTGAATGGTGATAGAAGGGAGTATACTTTTTTCTCAGGGGTTCATGGAACTTATACAAAAATTGATCATGTGTTAGGGCATAAAAACCTCAAAATCAAATGCAGAAAAGCAGAAATAGTAAATGCATCCTTCTCAGATCATGATGCAATAAAACTCACATGTAATATGAGGCCAGGAGAAAACAGACCACAAGTTAATTGGAAATTGAATAATCTAATCCTGAAGAATGAATGGGTGAAAGAGCAAATTATAGACACAATCGATAATTTCATCCAGTGGAATGAGAATAATGAGACAACATACCAAAATTTGTGGGACAAGGCTAAAGCAGTTATAAGGGGTAATTTTATATCTCTAGATGCTTACTTGCATAAAACAGAGAAAGAGAAGATCAATGAATTGAGCTTACAATTAAAAAAGCTAGGAAAAGACCAAATTAAAAACCCTCAATTAAATATCAAATTGGAAATTCTGAAAATTAAAGAGATCAATAAAATTGAAAATAAGAAAACTATTGAATTAATAAATAAAACTGAGTTAGTTTTATGAAAAAAAACAACAAATTAGAAAAGCCTTTAGTTAATTTGATTAGAAAAAGGAAAAAGGAAAATCAAATTGTTAGTCTCAAAAATGATAAGGGAGAACTTTCCTCCAATGAAGAGGAGATTAGAGTAATAATTAGGAGTTTCTTTGCCCAACTTTATGCCAATAAATTTGATAATCTAAATGAAATGGAGGAATATCTATAAAAATATAGATTGCCTAGGTTAACAGAAGAGGAAATAAATTATTTAAATAGCCCCATTTTGGGAAAAGAAATAGAACAAGCTCTTAATCAACTCCCTAAGAAAAAATCTCCAGGGCCAGATGGATTTACATGTGAATTTTACCAAACATTCAAAGAACAATTAATTCCAATACTTTACAAACTATTTGAAGAAATAGGGAAAGAAGGTGCACTACCAAATTCCTTCTATGACACAGATATGGTGCTGATAGCTAAACCAGGTAGGAAGAAAACTGAGAAAGAAAATTATAGACCCATTTCCCTAGTGAATATTGATGCAAAAATTTTAAATAAGATTTTAGCAACGAGATTACAGAAAGTTATCCCCAGGATAATACACCATGACCAAGTAGGATTTATACCAGGAATGCAGGGCTGGTTCAATATTAGGAAAACTATTAGCATAATCAATTATATTAATAACCAAATGAACAAAAACCATATGATTATCTCCATAGATGCAGTAAAAGCCTTCGATAAAATCCCCATTCCTATTAAAAACACTGGAGAGTATAGGAATAAACGGGCTTTTCCTTAAAATGATTAGTAGTATCTACTTAAAACCTTCAGCAAGCATCATATGTAATGGAGTCAAACTAGAACGATTCCCAATAAGATCAGGAGTGAAACAAGGCTGCCCACTGTCACCCTTATTATTTAATATTGTCTTAGAAATGTTAGCTTTGGCAGTAAGAGAAGAAAAAGAGATTAAAGGAATTGATATTGAGATAGATTGATATTGAGGAATTGATATTGAGTAGATATTGAGGAAACCAAATTATCACTCTGCAGATGACATGATAGTATACTTACAGAACCCTAAAGACTCAACTAAAAAACTACTAGAAACAATTCACAACTTTAGCAAAGTTGCAGGATACAAAATAAATCCACATAAATCATCAGCATTTTTATATATTACCAATAAAGTTCAGCAGCAAGAGATACAAAAAGAAATTCCATTCAAAATAACTGTTGATAGTATAAAATCTTTGGGAATTTATCTGCCAAGGAAAAGTCAGAACTATCTGAACTAAACTACAAAACACTTTTCACACAAATAAAATCGGACCTAGTCAATTGGAAAAACTTAAAATGTTCATGGATAGGCCGAGCGAATATAATAAAAATAACAATACTATCCAAAATAATTTACTTGTTTAGTGCCATACCAATCAAACTCCCAAGAAATTATCTTACAGATCTAGAAAAAATAGTAGCAAAATTCATTTGGAAAAACAAAAGGTCAAGAGTTTCAAGAGAATTAATGAAAAAAAAAAAAAAAAAAAAAAGGCTGATGACGGTGGACTTGCTGTACCAGATCTAAAACTATATTACAAAGCAGCAGTCATCAAAACCATTTGGTACTGGCTAAAAAATAGAATAGTCGATCAGTGGAATAGGATAGAATCACAAGACAAACTAGGCAATAACTACAGCAATTTAGTCTTTGATAAACCCAAAGACCCCAGCTTCTGGGATAAGTACTCACTATTTGACAAAAACTGCTGGGAAATTTGGAAACTAGTGAGGAAGAAAATAGGGCTTAATCCACATCTAACACCACATACCAAGATAAGATCTAAATGGGTTCATGATCTGGATATAAAGAGCGATACTATAAGTAAATTAGAGGAACGTAATATAGTTTACCTCTCAGACCTATGGAGATGGAATAAATTTATGTCCAAAGAAGAACTGGAACTCTTAATTGAAAACCAGATAGATAACTTTGACTATATTAAGTTAAAAAGTTTTTGTACAAACAAAACCAATACAGTCAAGATTAGGAGGGAAGCAATAAATTGGGAAATCATCTTTACATTTAAGGGTTCTGATAAAGGCCTCATTTCTAAAATATATAGAAAATTGTCTCATATTTATAAGAATTCAAACCATTCTCCAATCGATAAATGGCAAAGGATATGAACAGACAATTTTCAGAGGATGAAATTAAAACTACTTATAGTCATATGAAAAGGTGCTCCAAATCACTATTGATCAGAGAAATGCAAATCAAGACAACCCTGAGGTACCACTACACACCTGTCAGATTGGCTAAAATGACAGGAAAATTTAATGATGAATGTTGGAGGGGATGTGGGAATGGTGGGACACTGATGCATTGTTGGTGGAGCTGTGAACGGATCCAGCCATTCTGTAGAGCAATTTGGAACTATGTTCAAAAAGTTATCAAACTGTGCATACCCTTTGACCCAGCAGCATTCCTATTGGGCTTATATCCCAAAGAAATCATAAGAGAAGGAAAGGGCCCCACATGTGCAAGAATGTTTGTGGCAGCCCTTTTTGTAGTGGCTAGAAACTGGAAACTGAATAGATGCCCCTCAATTGGAGAATGGCTGAATAAATTATGGTATATGAATATTATGGAATATTATTGTTCTGTAAGAAATGACCAGCAGGACGATTTCAGAGAAGCCTGGAGAGACTTGCATGAACTGATGCTGAATGAAATGAGCAGAACCAGGAGATCATTATACACAGCAACAACAATACTATATGACGATCAATTCTGATGGACATGGCTCCCTTCAACAATGAAATGTTTCTAACCACTTCCAATTGTTCACTGAAGATAGCCATATACACCCAGAGAGAGGGATGTGAAATGTGGACCACAACATAACATTCTCATACTCTTGATTGATGTTTGCTTACATTGTGTTTCCTTTATCTGATATGTCTTTTGTGTAGATACGATTTTTCTTGCACAACAATGATAAGTTTGGAAATATGTATACATATATTCAATTTGCCAATATTTTAACATAATTAACATGTAGTGGATATCCTGCCATCTAGGGGAGGGGTGGGGAGTTGGGGGGAAAATTTGTAACAGAAAGCTATGTAAGGGTTCATGTTGAAGAATTACCCACACATATGTTATGCAAATAAAATTTAAAAAAAAAGTTTAACATTTGAAGGAAAAAAGGAACATAAGTGCTTACACTTTAGTCACTATGAACAAAACAGTCCTTTTAAAATTTTATCTGAATATTATTGTCTTTAGTCAATTCTTTACATATATATATATATATATATATATATCTTTGTAGAAAGTTCCTACATACATTTTAATAGAGCTTTTTATAGCTTTTTCTATATAGTTTTTTTATCCCATAGTATTTCATAAAATTTTTCTTAAATTTTCTGACTTTTTTATATTCCTCACTACTTACTGCATAAACTTACTTCATTACAATCATATAACCCATTTTATTCAACCATTCCCCAATAATGGGCTAATAGTTTATTTCACCTTTTTGTTTTTGCAGATACTGAATATTTTGGTATTCATCTGACCTTCTGCTTGTCATTACCTTCCCCAGAATATAAACTCACTAGTGGATAACTAAATCAAAAGATGGAGCAATTTGGTATCTGTTTTTACAATTATAATTCCAAATTGCTTCTAGAATAGTTAGACCAATTTATAAATCAGTTGTGAATTAGTGTGACTGTCTCATAATACATATTTTCCAATATTTTCCAATTCCCCTACCATCTTCTAGTGTTCATATTGAATATTGTAGTGCTCTTCATATTTGTCTCTATGTCTTACTTATATATTCAACTTTTATTATTTTAATCAATTTCATGGGTATGAGGTGATACCTCAGGGTTCTTTCCATTTACATTATTTTATCAGAGATTTTGAACACTTTTAACATCATTTTTGATAGTACACTTTTTATCTTTTAGACATTGCATGCCTGTAACTTTTGAACACTTACGTTGAGAAATAACTGAGACATTTGGATTTTTGTCAATTTCCCATAAATTTTAGATATCAGAATATGATAAGAAATGCTTGATGACAAATTTTTTCCTTTCATTCTACATATTTTCTCATTCTGGTTGCATTGATTTTGTCAATGCAAAAGTTTTTTTTTTAATTTTATCTAATTGAGTTCATCAATATTTTCTTTCAAAGTACTTCTGTCTTGAACTATGTCAATATTTTTCTCAAGCCACAACTGTGAAATATTTATATTTCTTTTCTATTTTTTAATCATCTAACTTTTATATTTATATTATCTACTGTATGGATGAATGTTGAAAACTATTTTTGCATGTATTTGGATAAGCTATAATTTAAAAATAAAATAAAACTGTCTCATAGTGAGCATAGAGCAATAAAACCTAATAAGAGAAAGGGCAGAACAGTGGTCCTCCTGGGACAATTAGAGAAAATGCAAATAAAGATTCCAGGAGAGGATTGTCTCCTATGAAATGTAAATAATTCTAAACTAATTTTGCTGAAAGAGCAAGTGGTGAGCCCTGGGGCTAGCTGGGTTGCAAGGTAGCCTTGACTCCAGCCACAAGAATTTTTATCTCCCAGACAATATAAGGAGTTTGGCATCTAAGGAGGAAGGGAGGTAAATTTAGGGAACCTATGCTAATAAGGAATGTGAAGTTCAGCTATGCTACTGAGGTGCAGCCCTGGACAGAAAGAAGCATCCCACACCTAGTGACTGCAGAAGTAAGAGGGCAGGCATGCACCTGACTGGGCACACTCACAGGAGGACTAAGATCTTGGTTTCTAGTTCTAAACTAGAGGGGAGAACTTAAGAAGGACCTAAGGCCAGAGGCACCATCTCACATATTTAAGAACTAAAGGTGATTACATCAACAACCTTATACAAACTAAAAAAGAAAAAAAAAGAAAAAAGAAATGAGCATGTAAAGGAGAAAAAAACCCAGAGAGATTTGGAATGATGTATCTTCTTTCTTGAATCTGGAAGCCAGAAGAACCAATATTTTCTCTGCCCATTAACTTTTATTAACTCTGCCTGCCCCCTATTTAGACTCAAGTCTCCAACAATGAGGAGTCTCCTTTAGAATTGGCTCTTGTTACAACAAGCTTGTAAGTAGGTGCTAGTATCATTCTCATTTTATTGATTTAAAAAAAAAAAAACACACTTCCTTTATCTGATATATCGTTTGTGTAGATAAGATTTTTCTTGCACAACAATGATAAGTTTGGAAATATATATACATATATTCGATTTGCCAATATTTTAACATAATTAACATGTAGTGGATATCCTGCCATCTAGGGAAGGGGTGGGGAAGTTGGGGGGAAAAATTTGTAACGGAAAGCTATGTAAGGGTTATTGTTGAAGAATTACCCACACATATGTTATGCAAATAAAATAAAATTAAAAAAAACACACACACACACAACAGGCTAAAAGAAGTGACTTGCCAAAGGTAATAAAACTAATAAATTGGAGGCCAGATTTTAACTCAGGTCTTCCAAATCCAATGTTCTATCTATTCCATCTTTTAAATGAGAGAAGCAATCTGCGATTTCACTCTCTTGGGGCAGATCTCTTACAGTATCTCTACTCTCCCACCCCAGTGTTCAGTTTGGAATATTTTTCTTCTCTGTCATACATTCAAACCTCCATTACCTATGTTTCCCACATTTTAGCAACCCAGAGACTAGCACCTCATTCCCATTTAAGCCTTAACATATATAGCTGAGTACAAAAGTGTTTGTATCAGTTCTTTTTGTGGTGTCAAAAAATTGCAAAATTATATGATGCCTGTTAACTGAGGAATGACTGAATAAATTATGGTATATGAAAGAAATGGAATATTATTGTTCTGTTAAAAATGACATACAGGCTGATTTTATAAAAGCTTGGAAAGATTTGCATGAACTAATGCTGAATGAAATGAGCAGAGCCAGGAAAACATTTTACACAGCAAAAAGAAGATTGGGTGATGATCAGCCATGACAGACTTGGTTTTTCTCAGCAATTCAGTGATACAAGGCAATCCCAAAAAACTTTGGATGGAAAATACTGTCTACATCCAGAGAGAGAACCATGGAGACTGAATGTGGATCAACATGCACTATTTCCACCTTTTTTTTCCCTTAGGTTTTTTTTTTTTTTATCTCATGGATTTTCCTTTTTGTTCTGATTTTTCTCTCCCAATGTAACACATATGGAAATATATAAAAAATATGAATGCACATATATAATCTTCATAAATAAAGAAAAAAAAGAAAAAAACTAGTTATAGAAAGTTGTGAGAATGGGGAAGACTATGGAATCTTCAGAAAAGGTTACTGAAGTAAAAAAATATCCATATATCCATATCCTTTGTCCCAAACATTGTACTATTAGTCATATAACCTAAAGAGACTATTGATAAAAAGATACCCATCAAAATATTTATTGCAACATTTTTTGTGATGGAAACAAACTAGAAATAAAGCAGATATTTATAAACTTGCCAGCTGAACAAACCAGCACATGAATATAATGGAATATTACCATAAGCCATTATATTTGAGATGAATACATAAAAAGAGATAGATGGGGGGAAAAAAGATATACTTGAATTGATGCAAAATGAAATGAAAAGAGTCAGGGGAATAATAAACAATGACCCCAACAATGTAAATGAAAAGAAAAGCCATATAAAGTTTTAATTCAAAAGTATAAAATACTTTGACACATCTTTTTATAATATATATCAAATTTCAATATATCAAATGAGGTCTTTTTCAGGGACCACAAGTTCAACACAGCTTAAAACTTTTAAACATTTTTCCCCTTATAAGTGGAAACACCATGATGTAATAGAAATGCCCTAATCTGGAATTTGAGAGATGAGTTCCAATTTTAGTTCTGTTATTAACTTGGATGTGTGACTTTGGATAATCACCTGACCTTTCCAGGCCTGTTATTTTATTTTAGTTTGTAAAGTGAAGGGATTTCTATATGATACTTAAATTTCCTTACAAGTAGAACATTCTATGGGCAGCTAGGTGGCGCAGTGGTTAGAGCGCCAGCCCTGAAGTCAGGAAGACCTGAGTTCAAATCTGATCTCAGACACTTCCTAGCTGTGTGACCCTGGGCAAGTCACTTAACCCCAATTGCCTAAGCAAAAAAAAAAAAAAAACAAGTAGAACATTCTATTATCCCAATTAACATTAAAGTCTTCAATTTAATATGTTACACCATTTACTTATTTTATGAAAAACTTTATATTCTTGATTTTGTTTTTTCAAACTTAATGCAGTATGATAAAGAGATAAAGAGCTAAATTCAGCAAGATTTGGTTTCACATTCTACCACTGATACATACTATTAACTTTTGCCAAGTATTTTTTTAACCCATTAGTGATCTAATCAACACTGATTATAAATTGCAAAGAAGATGGCAATCTACACTGATAGAGTTTCCTCACCTATGAGGAAATGAAATCACCAATAAACTGGGGCAGCTAGGTGGCGCAGTGGATAGAGCACCAGCCCTGCAGTCAGGAGGACCTGAGTTCAAATCTGTTCTCAGACACTAAACACTTCCTACCTGTGTAACCCTGAGCAAGTCACTTAAGCCAAATTGTCTCAGCAAGAAAGAGAGAAAGAAAAGAAAAGAAATCACATAAACCAGCAGAGGTTGTGGTGACACCAGGTCTGGACTCAAGAAGACCTGACTTCAGATCTGACCTCAGAAACTTCCTAGCTGTGTGACACTAAACAAGTATTTAACTTCTGCTTGTCTCATTTGTAAAATGGGAATAATAGCATTCACCTCCCTCATTTGTAAAATGGGAATAATAATAATAATAATCCCCCATTTGTAAAATGGGAATAAATAATATCTATCTCCCAGAGTTCTTGTAAGGATTACATGAAGTGATTAGAGGTAAAAATATAAAGTGCTTAGCACAAGATCCAGCACATAGGAAGCACTATATAAATATTATTATTATTATTACTAATACAAGGGAATAGATGTATAATATTCATAATTGAGCATTCTCTCAAATATATTTATATTTGCAGATCTTCACACTCCATGGGCAACTAGGTGAGGCAGTGGGCTTGGAATGAGGAAAATACACCTTTATGAATTTAAATCAGGCCTCAGATACTTACTAATTATGTGAGCCTGGGCAACTCACTTAACCCTATTTTACAGATAAGGAAATCAGTTCCTTATCTGTAAAAGCAGCCAGAGAAAGAAATGGCAAATCACTCTAGTATCTCTGCCAAGAGGAAGAGTAGGACACAACTGAAACAAGTCAACAACAGCATACCCCATAATAGTAGAATTTTTTATTTGAATTTAATAATGCAATAATATCCCAATAATTTATATTAACTTCCAATGTAGCATTAGCAATGAGTTAAAGGCAAGACATACTAACTTATGCCACTCTTAAAATAAATTTTATTTCTGAATAAAATCAACACTTCGCATAACAAAAACTAGGAAGGTAAATGGGTCTCAAGTATTTCATGTTATAAAGCACATTGGATCAGTAGACTGTCAAATTGATCAGTGTCTGATTAAGTGATCAAATTAAAGAGAGCAATAAGCAAGTTCTTCAAGAAAAAAAAATTGGGATATGCGCACTTCTAAAATATGGTCAGCATAAGTAGCTGGTGTAGCCACCTGCTCACACAGGTCTTCACACTCAGGTCAATTTGATGATTTTGTGGGAGGGACCGTGGTAGAGTTTAGAGAATATTGGATTTGGATTTAGAGCTCTGCCATTTACTAGCAATGTGACCTTGAACAATTCTCATGGGCAAGTCTTTCCAAGGCTTCCTTTTCTTCCATCCATAAAATGACAGAGTTGGACTAAATGACTTCTGATGACCCATCTGGCTCTAAATCTCTGATCTTGTGATCACCAATTAGTGATAACTTACTTGACTTCATTCCTAACTTCAATAATTAGGTTTTCAGATCTTTTAAATCCAACTGAATTCAGTAAACATTTACTAAGTGTCCATTATTAATAAATATCTCTAAGACTATAAGGTTCAAATGTGTTTCTATTAGTAGAGGGAGTTTCCATACAGGTGATTCTCTACTTCCATGAAATTACAGGGTGAGGTAAAAAAAAATTAGTAACCAAATGAAGAATAATATGGCATAGTAAAAATAGTTCTAACTTCGAAATTAGCCTATGTTGATGTTCAGTTATTCAGTCATGTCCTATTCTTTGTGTGCCCTTGAACAATAACATATTAATGTTCATGGAGTTTTCTTGGCAAATATATTGGAGTAGTTTGCCATTTCCTTCTCCAGTGGATTAAGGCAAAGGAAAGTTAAGTAATTTACCAGAATCACACAGCTAGTAAATATCTGAGACTGGATTTGAACTCAGGTCTTCCCTCCTCCAGGTGAAATGCTCTATATGCTGTCTCTATGATCTTTTTTAACTCTAAATCAATTTCCTTATTATCTATGATCTTGTGGTACTTATGAGACAATTAAGGCTTACAATGAACATATCTGAAATAATAGTAAACAGGAAAAGGATAAACATAAATCAGATTTTCTAAATCAGGGCTTCTTTTTCTGCATGTGACCCCTTGCCCAAGAAATTTTTGCATGACCCTAGGTATATAAGTAAATAAAATAAAATAATCAAATCAAACATTTACTGTTAATCATAATTTCATGATCCCCAAATTCAGTTGTAAGACCTTATATGGCATTGCAAACAACAATTTATGAAGCTGAATATTTGTTCAGAGAAGAAGATAGTAAGAGCTGGAATAATCCAGATTTAGGACTTAATCCTTGAAGATAAAATTAGTATTAAGTAAAGGAACTGATTCTGTTTTTGTTATTTATTCTCAGACTCTGATGCATAATAGACAAATGTCTACTGAATTGAATTCTATCACAATTAGCCATAGCTGATGGGGGATATTTGATTATTCAGGGAAGAGAGAGTATTGAAACCGTCCGGAGGCCAGAAACAATGTAATGGCCATAACTATGACCCATTTAAAGGATCACAGATTAAGAATGAAAAGGAACACTTAAAGATCACCACCCTATATAACAGATGAGAATATTGCACCAAAAAAAGGTTTGGAGTGTAGGATGTGTTAAGGGAAGACTAGTATCTCTGAGGTGAGGACTGCTGAGAGCTTTTTAGGGATGCTTTCTACTTTGTTGTGTATTTTATCCATTTAATTCTCACAAGTATGTGAGGACTCCCCCTCACGGAAGAGGCAGAGAAGAAGAATTTGTTCCAATAGCTGTGAAGGCAGCTTTAGCAGGCACTGTGGAGCACTTAGAGCTTGGTTAGACACCAAAATGCCTAAGTAAATCCACTGCATCTTTAGTCGTCAAAATATTGACGCTGGAAGAGAGAGACCAACAACTTTGTGCTTCTCTTCTTTACTTAAATCCTATTTACACACAAATCAAAATATATTGGTAGCAAGTGGGAAAGGTGGAATTTGAACCAAGGCTTTCAGGCACCAAATCCAACCTTTTCCCCATTTTACTATGTTGCTTCCTTGGATCTGTATTATATGAGTGGCAGAAGTATGGGTAGGAATTATAAGATTTTCTTAAGGACTTGAAGATCATGAAAGTAGCAGAGGCATAAAAAAATGATTTTCAAGAGAGCTAATATTGTCAATCCCTTATTGCTCCCCAGTGACCTCATGTTCTCTTCTCCTTTACAGGAACATCACAACTTTATCCTGAGTAACCATGTTGTTGTATGCAAAGGAATGCTGCTAATAAAGAAATCTCATAAACAATTAGGTAAACCACTTTTCACTCTCAAGTACTATTCTATTCAATAGCAGGCTTATTTATATAGCTAATGTTAAATGCACTTGACTTTTGAGTATTTATCTGGGTCTTAAAGTTTCCTAATGTTCTTTCTAGAAAATTACTCCATCCAAAAAGATTTGGAATTATGTTTGGTGGTGATCAATCAAAAAGCAAAGTTGCTTTATATTTTAACAGAACAGTTACAACTCCCTGCCTTTGTACAACAGATATGGTTAGCAGATATATTAGCTATCCCTTGAGTACATTTTATTTTCTTTTAAAAAAATATTACTTGTTTTTGTATCATGCTTGCTATATGTTCATTAATTAGTGTAGGAAACTGGTCATCTAATCATTAATAATGAATTCCATAGTCCTAGACTGATCAGTAGAGAATTCACCTTTTTTTTTCTTTTATTCCATATGAAAAAAATAACTATTTAATAGGTTAGGGCAGAGAATTTATGTATAAGGTCTTTGACTCTACTACTTGATTTCTGTGGCTTCTTTTAAGGCTCAGTTTGAATACTAACTTTTTTAAAAGGTCTTTCTCAGTTCTCGCCCACACTTACCGCCAGTGCCCTCCTTTATATATTGTGTCTATGAGTATATAGTGAATACATAATTGTTTACATGCCGGTTCCTCTATTAGAATGCAAGCTCCTGGAGGAAAGAGACTGCATTTTTGTCTTTTTTTTTAATTCTTGGGACTTTGCACTGTCATATAATGAGCATTGAATAAATTTCTATTAACTTATGACTGGCTCTCATAGAGTAGAGAAATCTCAGAGAGAGGTCACCGTTTGATGAAGCAAGAAGTTGGAAAAAATCATAGTCATATTTTTTTGAGCTAGAAGGAATTAGCCAAAAGTTCAATTCCCTCATACTTCAAATAAGAAAAGTGGGGCTCTGAAAGGTTAAGTGGGTTCATCTAGGGTCATAAAACTAATAAATGTAATTGTGAAAATTTGAACCCAGATTTTCCTGGCTCAAAGTCCAAAACAGTATACAATTTGCTTCACTTCCATGTTGGGCAGGAGGAAGGTGGTTAACTTATTTGATTTAGGAAGTTAAAAGTCTGAATAGGATTGGGGTTATCATGACAGGGAGCATATATACTGACTGTCAAATTACTAGAATGTCATCAGTAAAGTGTTCTATCTACCTAGGACATAAGAAGAGGCAAAATTCACATGTGTACAGCTGTTAACTTTCAGGCTCTAAAGACAAGGCCACCTAGCACAATCTATTTGTTCACTTGCTATGTAGGTCACCACACAAACATGTGCTGGCCCTCCAAATATAATACGCTTGGAAACATTTGTGTCCTTATTATTGAAAGGGCTTACATCTCTTTTGATCAGGGAAATACATCATTGTAAAATAAATAAATAAAACCTTACTCTTCAAACCAAACAAACCCCACTCTCCTTTATGTCCAAACTTATCATTGTGACATTTTGCTTTCATTGAAAAATGCCACCTATTTACAGAGATTCCAGTTGTTTTCCCACCTGGTCTCAATTCACAAACAAATAGCAACATTTTTATCAGAGTGTATTTTGAATTTGAATTTCAGTACCTTCAGAGAAGAGTCCTGGACTCTTAATGTAGGAGATTAAATATGAGCTTTACTATGATATAATTCAAAAATAAAATATATTGCATGTATTACTTAACATCTTAACATCTCTATAAAAAAGAAGATGGAACCTAGTTCAGGTTAGAGCACTTGGTGGCAGGGGGAAAGAGGAAAGAAGAGAATTGAGTTGTATTCAATAAAAATTGGAAAGCAAGAAATCTATTCAATCATCTAGACGTTTTGTCTATATGAAATCAAACATCTGCATATTTGGAAATATCCAAATGAATCTTTTTTTAAAAAAAATTTCAACAGTATGTCTAACATCATGCAAAGTAAGCTGAATACTCTTATAAATCACATAGACTAACAAAGAATATTTTAAAAGCCTATTAAGTTCCAGCATCAGATACCACTCAGAGCTTTATCTTTACGCAAAAGGATTATGAATTTTATTCAAAGAAACACACTGACTTCTTTATATTCTCACTGAATAAATACAATTTACATCATTTTTGACAATGATACCCTTTTCTGATCTTGAGCCTGCAAATCATTCTATACACACTGTAAGGATAGCTCAAGAACATGGAAGACAAAATTCTGAAAGAATACAAAATAATTTCCCTCCATCTGTTCTAAAATGTGTCCTTCAGAATCAAAGAGGAATTTGGGTTTTGGATAGGGCTCTATGCCCTGACTCCAGAAAACATATGTTGATTCCCCACTTCCATCAGCCAGGTTGCTACATAAAATCTGTCAAGTATGTTCAAGAAGGAAAACTTGGTACAAGCACAGTTTTGTGAACAAAGTACTGGCAAGCCAGGCAGGAAGACCTGAACTTGAATCCTGCTTCTGATACTGAATAGTTGCATGACTTTGGGTAAGACATTTTACTTCTCTTGTTATCAGTTTCCTTATCTATGAAATGAAAGAGTTGGACTTTATGAGACTTTGAAAGTCCCCTCTGGTTCTAAATCCGTGATCCTATGAATGTGTCTTCTTTGTTTTACTTTGATGTCCTTACTTTATACTGACAACACCATCCATATATATCCCAAAAGATTCATGTTTCTTCTCAGATGATCATATCATAGCCATGAAAAGACTAGAGAAACACTCACAAAGATCATGGGATGATCAAAGTCAACCAAAACTGAATATGACTTCTAACAAACATCACAGGTACCATGTTTTTGCCACCAGTGTTCCCCTTAGCATTTAGGCCTCAAAGGATAAGGTAATGTCTTTTCTACCTTTCTTTATGTCTCCCTTTATAGTAGGGGTTCTTAACTACTTTTGTGATGTGGACTTCTTTTGTAATATAGTGAAACCTATAGACTCGTTCTCAGAACAATGTATTTTAAATAAATAAAATAAAATACATAGGAATACAGAAGAAACCAGTTATGATGAAACATAGTTATTGAAATATTTTTTAAACAAATTCATGACATTTCCAAAGGATTCCTGCCTGATTTAGAGCCTTACTACAGAATTATGTCTCTCTTTATTCTAGTTAGTCATTTAAATGTTTCTGAAAACCATTCCATTTCACCATCTTTTTTGCACTTTTTTTTTGCTTTTCCATTACTTAGCAAAGGTCTTGGCATCTAACAAGAACTTAATACATGCTTGTTGACTTGTCTTGACATTCAATCCTGCCATGCTAAATAGAGAAGTACTTGATAACTTCATTCCTATTTTAAGCAGCCAGGATTTTAAACTAGGAGCCCAAGGCAATGACTTTAATGTCCTGGCTGAGAGAGTTCTTTCAAATTTGTACTTTCAGGCAAGGAGCCAGGAATGGGTTTCTATCACAAGCTGTAAAATAAAATGTTTGAACTCCATGATCTCCCAACTTGTCCTTCCAGATTTAAAATTCTATGACTCTAAGTTTGGGTTCAGTTCTTTCAAATGAATTCTTTAAATCATAGTAATTATTTTCCAGATAAATTTATATTGACATCACAAGGAAGAAACTCAGAAAAGTAGAAAATAGAAAGAAGGATAGACTGAAGTCCTTGCTATTTATTGAAAGCAAAAGTAGGAAGCTCATGAATACTTTCTCTAGGAAGCTCAAGGGAACTAATTTGTTTTACTCTGGAATATAGTACAGACAAATGGTATACTTTTGGTCTTCCCACACAGAAAAGGGCAAAAACCTAGCCAATAAGAGGAAATATTTGTTGTTGCTGCTGTTGTTATTGTTGTTATTTTGGATGGTTTTAATTTTTTTAAGAAAATTTTTTAAAATCGCTGTGCCTATCCAGAAAAAGAACTAAGGAGACTGAATGTAAATCAACATATACTATGTTCACTTATTTTTTGTTTTTTTTTCTCTCTCATGCTTTTTCTCTTTTACTCTGATTTTTCTCACCCAACATGATTAATAAATCAATGTGTATCAAAAAAGAAGAAAGAAGGAGAAAGAAGAAGAAGATGAAGAAGGAGAAGAAGGAGGAGAAGGAGGAGAAAAAGAAGAAGAAGAAGAAGAAGAAGAAGAAGAAGAAAGAAGAGAAGAAGAAACTGAGGTGACTATTTTCTCAGACCAAGGATGGTTAGACACAGGACACTAATCTTAGTGAAGAGTAGGGGGCAGTTGGCCAAAACCATCAAACTCTAAGATCAAAAAAACACTGGAAACTTAATGGTGTGGGCTATGGAATGCAGAGGCAGAGATCTCTACAAACCTGAATAGCATCTAAGGACATCTTCATTTTATAGCATAATATGGTCATGTTGGTTATGATGGTTTGCTTTCTCAGTTTCAGTTTGCTCATCTCTAAAGTAGGAATAATAATATTGTTGTGAATATCTAACAAAATAATGCAGGTCTAACAAAATAATGCAACAAAATAACAAAATAGTACTTAGAAAATATTAAAGTAATCTATAAATGTTAGTTATTACTATCAAAGGGTTTTGTTTTGAAATCTCTTGGTTGGTTTTTTTTATTCTCTGTTATAAAGGACAGCCTATGGGAGAGGGAGTAGGATTGGCTACTTGCATTGGCTGCAACGTATGTTGTCTTTGCCATTGGAATATAAGTTTTATGAAGGCAAGAAATGTTTTATTTTTCTTTCTTTCTTTGTATTCTTAGCAATTAATACAGTGCTTGACACGTATTAGGAGCTTTTTTTTTAGGCTTCTTGATCAACCTTCAGTTAAGAGACAATATAGAAAATTTATCGAGTTCACTATTCTTAGCTGCCACTGATAATTTGACTTTTTTTTTTTGCTGAGGCAATTGGGGTTAAGTGACTTGCCCAGGGTCACACAGCTAGGAAGTATTAAGTGTCTGAGGCCAGATTTGAACTCAGGTAGTCCTGACTTCAGGGCTAGTGCTTTATCTACTGCACTATCTAGCTGCCCACTAGTGGTAATTTGAGACTCCTGTAAATCCTATACAAGAAGTCATGTACACTGGCAATGAGAAGTTAAAATTTCTAAAAAAAAAAAAAATGAGGGAGGGAAGAATGAGAAGATGAGGAAGGGAGAGGGGGGAAAGGGAAGGAAGGAAAAAGAAAAAGTGTGAGAGAGAGGTAAAGGGAGGGAGGAACAAAGGGAGAGAGGAAGAGAGGGAGGGAAGGCAGCAAAGAGGGAAAGAGGAAGAAAAAAAGAAGGAAGGAAGAAGGAAAGAAGGAAGGAAGGAAGAGAGGGAAAGAGGGAAGAAGGAAAGAAAGAAGAAAAAAGAAAGGCCTCATGTAAACCAATGCATTTATAGCAAAACTTTTTGTGGTAGAAGAAAATAAGAAACAAAGTCAATGACCATGAATCGGGGAATAGTTAAGCAAATTATGATACATGAAGGTAATGGACTATTGTTTTGCTGTAAGAAATGATGACTATGATAAATCCTAAAAAAATGGAAAAAAAACTTATGTGGACTTATATAAAATGAAATAAAAAACAAGCTAACAATGAACTTAATTACTATGACAAGGTAAGTAGAAAGAACAAGCATAGAATTTTTTTTTTATGTTTAGGCTTCACCAGTCTGACATTTTATTTTTTTTATTTTTTTTAATAATAGCTTTTTATTTTCAAAATACATGCAAAACTAGTTGTGTTCCAAATTTTTCTGCCTCCCTATCCTCATCTCCCTCTTCTAGACAGCAAGTAATCCAATATATGCTAAACATGTGCAGTTCTTTTAAATATATTTCCACATTTATCATGCTGCACAAGAAAAATTTTTGCATGTGTGAGTCCTTTACCCTTTTTTATGTTCTCTTTGGGATACAGGCCTGATATAGACACTGCTGGATCAAAGGGTATACACAGTTATATCCTTTGTATAACTTTAGCACTTTAAGTATAGTTCTAAATTCCTCTTCAGAATGGTTGGATCAGTTTACAACTCCACCAACAAGGCATTAGTGTCCCAATTTTCCCACATTCCCTCCAATAATTATCATTATCTTTTCCTGTCATCTTAGCCAATCTGAGAGGTGTGTAGTAGTATCTCAGAGTTGTGTTAATTTGCATTCCTCTAATCAATAGTGATATAGAGCACCTTTTTATGTGGCTAGAAATGGTTTCAATTTCTTCATCTGAAAATTATCTGTTCATATCCTTTGACATTTATCAATTGTAGGATTGCTTATATTCTTAAAAATTTGAGTCAATTCTCTATATATTTTAGAAAAATTTTCCACCAGTTTTCTACTTCCCTTCTATTCCTGGCAGTATTGATTTTGTTTGTACACAACCTTTTTTAAATTTAATATAATCAAAATAATGTACTTTGCATTTCATAATGTTCTCTAGTTCATCTTTGGCCATAAATTCCTTCCTTCTCCACAGATCTGAGAGATAAACTATTGCTTTTTCTCCTAATTAAGCACAGAAATTTTTAAAAAAAAATGTTACAAAATTATAGATAATGGAATTGACCTCACAGAAGGGAAATGAGGACACTTTCCTCTATCCTTTGGGCAGAGGCTCCACATTACATAAATTGTCAGGATTTTTTATCTATTCATTGGTTTTGTAACTTTTTCTGTTCTTTCTTTTCATTTTAATTTTTTTGAATATTTCTTTGTTCTACAGGATGGTTCTTTTGGAAGAGGAAGAGAAGGGATAACAGTGAGAAATTTAAATCATGTAAGAACAAAATGCATCAATATAATTTTTTTTTTATAAAATAGTTTCCTTCTTGGAAAAGGAACAGTATGATCACCAGAAGATTATCCTTTAGCTGAAGGATTAAATTCACATAATATGGTCATTTTAGACATAGGAATAAGCAAAAGATTGACCTTGTCAATCCTCTTATTGCTATGAATTGCTTAGAAGACATGAATCCAAGGGGAATGAAAAGTACCTGTTCCATAATCTTTTTTTTTTTACTTTGTGTCTTTATACTTCATTAACTGTTCAAATATTTAATATCTCTATATTTGTTCATGGCCTCTAAGAGGGCCTTTTTATCTCAGACATTTTCTACATTTGATGAAATAAAAACTATTACATGCTCAATGCTTGGGTTATACATTGAATGCCATTGAAGAGCCCAATAACCACATTTCAGGAAATTTAAACATCATTTCCCCCTTAGTTTTATTCAGAAATCTCAAGGGTGGGAACAGAAATAGAAATGGATCACTCTTAGATTATCTTCCAGGATCAAATAGGTCCATTTGATGTCCAAATATTTGAGAAATCTTGGGCCACAGATGGAGAAAAAAAAATTCTTTCTAAATTTTAGGATGGTATTTAATGTCAATAGACTAGAAAAGAGTAGATTACAATACAATACAATAGAATGAATAGGATAGGGTAAAATAAGATAGGATAGAATCAAATGGAATCTAATCAAATCAAATCAAATAGAATGGAATGGAATGGAATAGAATAATGAATGCAGAGAGTTACATGCAGGTCAGAAGAATAAAATTTCCCCTAAAGGTAATTTCCTTCCCTCTCCTCCCATCTTTTCCTTTTCTCCCCATTTATTTTCTCTTCTTCTTCTCCTTTTCTGTTTCCTTTCTTCTTCCCCTCTTCTTCTCTAACCTCTCCCTCTCCTTCTCTGTCCCCTTTATCCCTCTGCTCCTCCTAATCCTCCCATATATTTACTTTCTGTTTCTTTCTCTCCCCTTTTCTCTCCCTTCTCTTTTTCTGTCTCTACCCTTCCTCTCTCCCCTTACTAGTTTTTCTTCTCTCTCTGTTTATCTCTTTCTATCTCTCTCTGCCTCTGTCTCTGTTTTTCTCTGTGTGTCTGTCCCTCTGTCTCTCTTTTTTTTCTTTATTCCCTCTTCTTTCCCCCTTTTTCCCCTCTTAATTCCTGCCCCAATACCTTCCTCTTCTTCCTTTCTGCCTGTCTATTCCTGTGTCTTTTATACACACTGTGGTTTCCTTATTTCCTAATTTCACAGTTAAGTACATTGGTGCCAGGTCCTGGGAGTATTTTTTCCCCGAGGGCTTGTTTTGGAATCTCTTAAGGCCAAACACAAAACTACCAAACATCATTCAAACTGTGCAACAAACATTCTAAGAGAGGTGGAAAGACCCCTTCTTCTCCCTTCCCCCACAAAAATGCAACCACAAATAAGTGGAATGTTAAGGACTATATCCAACATAAAGGTAACATTTTCATTATATGACAATCAAAATACATTTTTTCCCTTTTTGTTTAACAGGTAGAAAACATTTCAAAGGTTCTATTAAAAATGTTAATTTAGTTTCTCACTTCATTTTCTTCAAGGCTGACATTTCAAAATCACCATCTCCTATGTCACAGAGCCTTGTGCCTTAGACATTTAATTTGGCTTTGATTTTGCCAGTTATCACAGTGTACATGAGGAGGGACCTCACCATGATTTGAAAGAACATTTCCCATGAAATGCATACTGTGAATAGTAGGGTCAGGAATGTCTTTAATAGTGATTTCAGAAGCAGTAGATGAAATCAGAACTACTTTCTTCATAAAGTTGTCTTTGTGAATAAGAGCTCACACTGTACTTTAAAAATCTAACTCATGTTTTTACAATATACAATTATGGCAGGCATGAAAAAAACAGATTAGGGTGCAATATTCTGTTATAGAGAAAGCACTGAATAAGACCTTAGAAGTACTACTTAAAAGTTTTCATTGAGCTAGCTATGTGATGGTTGTATAATCAACCTACTGGAGGGCTCACTTTCTTTATCTGTTAAATGAGAAGGTAGACAATTTCTAAAGTTCCAGGCCACTTTGAGATTTACATGTATTGTGGTTTAGTATATAGGTAAAGAACTTGGAGTAAGAATCACCCAGGTTTGAATCACTCCTAAAAAAGTGATTTAACTCTGTAAATCACTTAATCTTTCAGAGTTTCAGACTCTCTAAACTCCAAAGTTTTTTTCAGGTTCAAATCTCTGATTCCATGAATTTATGAATTGCCTTTTTATACTGATATAAAGTTTCTATCATTTAGAAGATTGCTAATTAATAAGGGAGCATTTCTGCCCTATAGAACAAATTATATTGTTTTATAGCAATGATCAAAGCAAAATGGAACAGAAAATGATTCTAGCATAAGCTCACAAACTTTCTCTTCTGTGTCTTTAAAATAATTTTATATCCTCTCAGTTGTGCTAGCAAGAGTATGTTGAAAAACACATAAACATACCAGTCATATTACTAAAAACATATTCATACTGGATTCAACTGGAACTTTCTTGATTTTTGGATGAAAACCAATGCTAAAGGTCATAATGATATAAAAGTAAAGTATCTTAGTTTTATTTTTTAATTATAAATGGGATAGTGGGCAGACTCCAATTCTCTTTTTTGTCTAATATCCCAAAAAATAACTTAGTTATTATACCAACATATCTGCAGAGATTTCACCCTACCAAGCAGTATTGTACTGAACTTTGAGATTCAACTCGCCCTAGACTCTTTCATCATCACAATCACTCAGTTCTCTCTCATGTGCCATTCCTATAGAATCTGGCAAACCCCCACAAATAGAAATGCCAGCAGAAGTGATTAAAATATTAAAAAGAAAGAAAACACAGAAAGAAAGAAAGAAAGAAAGAAAGAAAGAAAGAAAGAAAGAAAGAAAGAAAGAAAGAAAGAAAGAAAGAAAGAAAGAAAGAAAGAAAGAAAGGAAGGAAGGAAGGAAGGAAGGAAGGAAGGAAGGAAGGAAGGAAGGAAGGAAGGAAGGAAGGAAGGAAGGAAAGGAGGAAGGAAGGAAAGGAGGAAGGAAGGGAGGGAGGGAGGAAGAAAAAAAGGAAAATTATCTAAAGTCATTGAATATGTGATTATGCATCATTTTCCAGATAGCTTTATTTCTTTATATAAAAACATTCCTCAGATGTATTATGTCTGACTGAGGATGGCAAGGTATGGTGAGAGAAGGGTGAGGTGGTTTTAATTGCATATTACATTGAGCATAGTATGTCTTACGTGCTCCAAGACTGTCAGTAAACTGATTGAAATCAAAAATTAAATATAAAACAAAAGAGTCTCCTTCTGAGGGCAGAAGAAATCAATCTCGTACCATGGGGCATTAGTCAAGAGATGCCTTTGCAACCCTAGAATCCTTGGGGAACTGCTTCTGTCTAATTTAGTACATCAACATGTACTAAATTGTAAGTAAGAAATCAAAAGGCTTAAGGAACCTCAAATAACATCTGATCCATTCTTCTGAGGCAGAGAGAAAGGTTAAATGACTTGCCCTTGGTCACACAGGTAGTACCAGAAGCAAGACTTTAGTATAGGTCTGAGACAAATAAAAAGACCAAAAGACAGATATTCTGAGTAGTTAATAATCGATTTATTACTTATGTTAGTTAATAATCAATAAATCTACCAGGCACAAAGGAGGGGAGAAGTCAAGACAGTGGAGAGCAGACACAACTCTCTGTGACCTCCTCCGACCTTCTCTCAAACCAACAGCAGGTTAAGCCTCTAAACTGGTTTTGGAGTCAAAGTACCCACAAATATTAAGAGTACAAAACATTTCTAGAAGAAGTTACCTTGGAAGAACTTCAGAACATGTCTATTTCAAACAGGCAGAGGGACAGTCTGCTGAGCCCAGACCACAGCACAGGGACACCAGGCCAAGAAGCTGGAACCAGGAATCAGGGCGTTGCACTCTCCAAGCACCTGGGAACCTTCTGTAAGCCTCTAGGCTACTCTGTCCTGGTTGCAAAACAACCTGGTTGTGGTTTGGCAGATTTGCCTTTTGTAAAAGGTAAATTGTAAACCACTGAGCCCAGGAAGAATGCCTTTAAAAAAATGAATTAAAAAAAAAAAAAAGAACTCTCAACTTAGACAGCTTTTATGGAGAAAGAGAAGAACAGAGCTCAGAACCTGAAGTTCCTAAAGGCAAAGCAACTCCAGAGGAAACCGTAAAGGAAGAGATGAGTTGGTCCTCATTTCATAAGGTTTTCCTGGAAGATTGCATAAAGAATTTTAAAAGAGAGTTAGAAGAAAAATGGGGAAATGAAATGAGACCATTGCAAGAAGGAATGGAAATAAGACATAATGCCCTACAAAAGACATATGAGAAAGACACCAATTCACTGAAAAACAAAATTTGTGAAATGGAAAAAGAGTGCAATGAAAAAAATTCAATTAGCCAAATACAAAAGGAACTATAAAGATAACTGAAGAAAATATTATACTAAAAATTAGAATTGAACAAATGGAATTGAACGACTTAATAAGACTTCAAGAATCAGTCAAACAAAAACAAAAAAATGAAAAAAAATAGAAGAAAATATTAAATATCTCCTAGGAAAAATAACTGACCCGGAAAATAGATCTAGGAGAGACAATTTGAGGGTTATTGGAGTTCCTGAAAGCCATGATTAAAAAAAAGAATCTAGACACTATCTTACAGAAAAGTATAAAAGAAAACTGCCCAATATTTTAGAATCAGAAGATAAAAATAGGCATCGAAAGAAGTCACCGATTACTTCATGAAAGCGACCCTAAGATTAAATCCCCAAGGAATATTGTGGCTACATTTAAGAACTATCACACCAAGGAAAAGGTATTACAAGCAGGCAGAAAAAAATAATTCAAATACCAAGGAGCCACAACTAGGATCACCCAGGAACTGGAAGCTTCCACATTAAAGGATCAAAGGGCCTGGAATCTGATATTTTGAAAGGCAGAACTTGGATTAGAGGCAAGAATAAGCAATCCAGCTAAAATGAGCATTATCTTTCAGGAAAGAAGATGATCATTCAATGATATAGATGAATTTCACCTATTTCTAATGAAAAGACCAGATGTGAACAAAAAATTTGACCTCTAAACCCAGAACTCAAGAGAATCATAAAAAGGTAAAAAGGAAAGAACTTTTCAGAACTACATTTCTATTATGGGTATGCTTATCTAAGTATAATTTGATATTATTTTGATAAAATGAAAAAGAAATTAGTGGTGAAAAGGGGATCATACTGGGAAAAGAGGGAAATGAGGTAAAATAAGGGAAATTACATCTCATAAAGAGGCAAAGAAAACCTATTATAATTGAGGGAAGGAAGGAGAGGGATGAGCCTTGTGTGAATCTTTCATCAGATTTGGTTCTAAGAGAGAAAATCAGGCATATTTGGTTTCACAGAGAAAAATGTCTCACCTTATAGGGAAGTGGGGGGGAAAGGGGGAACAGAAAGGGAAAGACTACTAGAAAGGAAAACAGAAGATTTAAGGGAAAGGTGTAAAAAGGGGGAATAACTGTTTGAGGGAAGTGGTCATCAAAAAAAAAATACTGAGGAGGAAGGGGAAAAGGAAAGAGAAAAATATAATGTTGGGTAAATAGGATGGCAGGAAATACAGAATTAGTTATTTTAATTGTGAATGTGAATGGGATGAACTCTCCCATAAAATGGAAGCAGATAGCAGACTGGATTAAAAGCCAGAATCCTGCAATATGTTGTTTACAAGAAACATATCTAAAGCATAGAGATATATGCAGAGTGAAGGTAAAGGATTGGAGCAGAATTTATTATGCTTTGGGTAAACAAAAAAAAAGCAAGGGTAGCAATTCTGAACTCAAATCAAGTAAAAGCAAAGATAGAGCTAATTAAAAGAGATGAGGAAAGAAACTATATTTTACTAGAGTACCATAGACAATGAAGCAATATCAATATTAAACATATATGCACCAAGTGGTATAGCATCCACATTCCTAGAGAAGAAGTTAAGAGAGATGCAAGAAGAAATAGAAAGCAAAACTATACTAGTGGGGGATTTCAACCTTGCTCTCTCAGAACTAGATAAATCAAACCACAAAATAAATAAGAAAGAAGTTAAGGAGGTAAATAAAATGTTAGAAAAGTTAGATATGATAGATCTTTGGTGAAAATTGAATGGATACAGAAAGGAGTTTACTTTTTTTCTCAGTGGTTCATGTAACTTATACAAAAATTGACCATGTGTTAAGGCACAAAAATCTCAAAATCAAATGCAGAAAATCAGAAATAATGAATGCATTTTTTTCAGACCATGATGGAAGGAAAGCCACATACAATATAAGGCCAGGAGAAAATAAACCTAAATTAAATTTAAAATTAAATAATCTAATCCTAAAGAATGAATGGGTGAAACAGTAAATCATAGACACAATTAATAATTTTATCCAGGAGAATGACAATAATGAGACAACATACAAAAATTTGTCGGATACAGCCAAAGCAGTTATAAGAGATAATTTTATATCTCTAGATGCTTACTTGCATAAAATACAGAAAGAGAAGATCAATGAATTGGGCTTACAACTAAAAAAGTTAGAAAAAGAACAAATTAAAAAGCTTCAATTAAATACCAAATTTGAAATTTAGAAACAAAAGAGGAGATGAATAAAATTGAATTAATTATTAATTGAAGTAAAATTGAATTAATAAAATTAAGAGTTGTTTTATGGGAAAAAAACAAAATAGATAAAGCTTTAGTTAATTTAATTAGACAAAGGAAAGAACAAAATCAAATTGTTAGCCTCAAAAATGATGAGAGAACTTTCCACCAATGAAGAGGAAATTAGAGCAATAATTAGGAGTTACTTTGCCCAGTTTTATGCCAATAAATTTCATAATCTACATGAAATGGAAAAATATCTACAAAAATATAGATTGCCAATGTTAACAGAAGAGGAAATAAATTATTTGAATAGCCCCATTTTAGGGGGAAAAATGGAACAAGCAATTAACTTCCTAAGGAAAAAATTCCAGGGCCAGATGGATTTACATGTGAATTCTAACAAGCATTTTAATTCCAATAAAACATAAGCTATTTGAAAAAAATAGGGAAAGAAGGTGTTCTACCAAATTCTTTTTGTGACACAGATATGGTGCTGATAGATAAACGAGATAGGGTGAAACAGAGAAAGAAACTATAGACCAATTTCCCTAATGAATATTGATGCAAAAATCTTAAATAAATATTAGCAATGAGATTACAGAAAGTCGTCCCCAGGGTAATACACTATTTCCAAGTAGGATTTATACCAGGAATGCAGAGCTGGTTCAGTATTAGGAAAACTATCAGCATAATCACCTATATTAATAACCAAACTAACAAAAAATCATGATTCTCTCAATAGATGAAGAAAAAGCATTTGATAAAATACAACATCCATTCCTATTAAAAAAACTAGAAAGTATAGGAATAAATGGACTTTTCCTTAAAGTATTCAGTAGCATCTATTTAAAACCATCAGAAAGCATTATATGTAATAGGGACAAACTAGAACCATTCCCAATAAGATCAGGAATGAAACAAAGCTGCACACTATCACCATTACTATTCAATATTGTATTATAAATGTTAGCTTTTTTCTGTGAATATTTACCTGCATTTTTGTTTTCCTCTTAGATTGTTTTTCCCCTCTCTTTCTAGATCTAGATCTAAATTTAGATTTCTTGTGCAGTAAGATAACTAAATTAGATATGTATACATATATTGGATTTGTCATATAATTTGACATATTTAGCATGTATTAGATTACCTGTCATCTAGGGGTGGGGGTGGGGGGAAGGAGGGGAAAAGCTTGGAACAAAAAAAAAAAGTTTTGCAAAGGTCAATGTAGAAAAATCACTCATATTTTTTGTAAATAAAAAGCTTTTAATAAAAAAAAATTTTAAATAAATGTTAGCTTTGGCAATAAGAGAAGAAAAAGAGATTAAAGGAATTAAAGTCATGAGGAAACCAAATTATCACTCTTTGTAGATGATATGATGGTCTACTTAGAGAACCCTAGGGAATCAACTAAAAAACTACTAGAAACAATTCACAACTTTAGCAAAGTTGCAGAATACAAAATAAATCCACATTAGTCATCAGTATTTTTATATATTACCAACAAAATTCAGCAGCAAGAGATAAAAAAAAAAGAAATTCCATTCAAAATAACTGTCGATAGTATAAAATATTTGGGAATCTATCTGCCAAGGGAAAGTCAGGAACTATATGAATACAACTATAAAACACTTTCCACGCAAAAAAAGTCAGCCCCAATCAGTTGGAAAAATATCAAGTGTTCATAGGTAGGCCAAGTGAATATAATACAATTGACAATACTACCTAAATTAATCTACTTATTTAGTGCCATACCAATCAAACTCCCAAGAAATTATTTTACAGATCTAGAAAAAATAGTAGTGAAGTTCATCTGGAAGAACAAAAGTGTTATGGGAACAACTGCTATTGGCTGCTGGGGATCTACTTTTGACCAGCAGAATAGATCCCTTTATGTGAGAGGATGATAACAATACAAGGAGACTGAAAGGCAGTTGCATTCTCTGACCTCTCTCCACTTCCTCCTTGCCTCCAATTTATTTCATTCCCAGTCCACAAACAACATGAGAGTCAGTAAAGGCTGATTTGCAATTCCTTCAGGGGTGTTATGATTCACAGCTGTGGGGGCATTCAGAGCTGCTCCTTCATACTTAGGTGTGGTCTTTAACACAAAAGATCAAGAATTTCAAGAGAATTAATGGGGGAAAAATGCTGATGAAGGTGATCTAACTGTGTTGATCTAAAACTATATTATAAAGCAGCAGTCATCAAAACCATTTGGTACTGGTTAAGAAACAGAGTAGGTGATCAGTGGAATAGGATAGGATAACAGGACAAAATAGGCAATAACTATAGCAATCTAGTGTTTGACAAACCCCAAGACCCCAGCTTGTGGGATAAGTACTCACTATTCAATAAAAAGTGCTGGGAAAATTGGAACCTAGTATGGAAGAAATTAGGGCTTGATCCACACCTACCACCACATACCCATGGGTTCATGATTTAGACATAAACAGTGATATTATAAGCAACTTAGAGGAACATGTGGAGGAGGAAGGAATTTGTGTCCAAAGAAGAACTGGAAATAATTGAATATCAGATAGATAATTTTGATTATATTAAGTTAAAAAGATTTTGTACAAAACTAAACTAATGCAGACAAGATTAAGAGGGAAGCAATAAATTGGGAAATCATTTTACGTTTAAGCGTTCTGATAAAGGCCTCATTTCAAAAAAATATAGAGAATTAACAAATTTATAAAAAATCAAGCCATTCTCCAATCATAAATGGTGAAAGGATATGAACGATTTTCAGATGAAGAAATTCAAACTATTTCTAGTCATGTGAAAAGGTGCCCCAAATCACTATTGTTCAAAGAAATACAAATTTAAACAACTCTAAGATATCACTTCACACCGGTCAAATTGGCTAAGTTGACAGGAAAAGATAATGAGGAATGTTGGCGGGGATGTGGGAAAACTGGGACACTGATACATTGTTAGTGGAACTGTGAATGGATCCAACCATTCTGGAGAACAATTTGGAGCTATGCTCAAAAAGTTATCAAACTGTGCATACCCTTTGACCCAGCAGTGTTTCTATTGGGCTTATATCCCAAAGAGATCATAAAGGAAGGAAAGAGACCCACATGTGCAAGAATGTTCGTGTCAGCCCTTTTTGTAGTGGCAAGAAACTGGAAACTGAATGGATGCCCATCAATTGGAGAGTGGCTGAATAAATTATGGTATATGTATGTTATGGAATATTATTGTTCTGTAAGAAACAACCAGCAGGATGATTTCAGAGAGGCCTGGAGAGACTTGCATGAATTGATGCTAAGTGAAATGAGCAGAACCAGGAGATCATTGTACATGGCATCATCAATATTATATGACAATCAATTCTGATGGATGTGACTCTTTCCAACAATGAGATGATTGACACCAATTTCAATGATCTTGTGATGAATAGAGAGGACAATGGACCACAACATAGTATTTTCATGCTTTCTGTTGTTGTTTGCTTGCATTTTGTTTTCTTTCTCAGTTTTTTTTTTTCTTTTTCCTTCTTGAGCCAATTTTTCTTGTGCAGCAAGATAACTGTATAACTATGTATACATAGGTTGGATTTAACATATATTGTAATGTATTTAATATGTATTGGACTACCTGCCATGTAGGGGAGAGGGGAGAGGAAAGGAGGGGAAAATTTGGAACAGAAGGTTTTGCAGGGGTCAATGCTAAAAAATTACCTATGCATATGTTTTATAAATAAAAGAATTTAATAAAAATAAATAAATAAATTGACAATCAGTGGCTTATCTTGGTAATAAAAAGCTACACCATGGAGATACCTGAATATTTAGATACCTTTGGAAAATAAGGCACCCGTGACATGTCAAAATCAACCCTGATTGATAAACAGTTAATGGGAGTTGAACATATTAATGATGAAGTGGGTTAAAAGTCTTCAGCTCCTCCTGTTGAGAAGATGACCTTATCAGGAGACTCAACCAGCTCCAACAATCTCTATCCAAAATGCTCTGGTTCATTTTCTCCTTTATAAGCCGGGATACCCCGAACTACAAAGGCATGGGGGGGGGAAGGGGCATGCAAGGACATTTCTAAAGACAAGAATTTAAGTTCTGTTTACAAGGTCCTCTAGTTCAGTGGGGTTCCAAGATTGTAGAACATGTACCCTGAGAATCTGGGCGCTCTTAATCTATCAGACACGTCACTCAGAGACTGATTGAATGGCCTATAAGGGCTGGTCCTGAATGAGGAAACAGAAAGGAAAAACCTCAATCCTAATTTAATAATTGATTATTAATATAATAGAAAAATAATTACTTTTCTCAGATTCTAATTCCAGAATGAATTCTCTTTCCATTGTACCATAATATCTACCTTAATTAATATGAAAACAGTTCATATGAGCAATAAATTAACTTTTATAGAGTTTTTTTTAAAAGAGAGAAAACAAAATGAGAAAAAGAGGGGAAACTGTATTAGAGTTGTCAAAATGGGCTTTCTCAAAAAATAACCCTTCTCTTCTCAGTAGATCCCCTAAAATAAAGGCTGGATAAGCACTGATAATGAATCTTGAAGATGGAATTTCTGGTTGGATATTCTATGGTATCTGAAGCCCCTAGCAACTTTTAAAACTCTATTAATTACCTATTAAAATCTTGCCATCAATGATTTAGGATCTTTCTATCACTACAATACTCAAGCAATGACAATAAAAATCTAAAACTATAACAAGAAGCAGTCTATTATTTATAATATCCAGTCACAAAGCAGGTCGAGGAATGTTGCCTCCCTGACTGCTATCTCTAAAAGAAATGAAGGTCTTGTTAACACCTACGGCCTAGTTTTAAAGTCAACAGTATGTTCTTTTCAGTTTTTTGAGAAAGTACATTAATATTGCTATTCCCATTGCTTCTGAGAGTTCAAAGTCACAAAATTATGAAAAAGGAGAATTCTTTTCACTTATTCTGTAGTAATATTTTAGCTCTACAATACTTTTATTCAATTTTCCCATTCATGAATCTCCTCTGGGCTTAACTCCCTAAAACTGATATATTGGATCCTCAGAAAGCATCCAATTGAATACTGTGTCCTTCTGGATTCTAGAAGTAACTGAGATGTTAGAGTTTCTAAAATTAACTGTTCCTGGTCCCTCACTGATGTTTTAGTCACTCAACAATTAATCAATTTATTTTATTAAATTTTAAAAGGGATAGATTTACTAAGAAAGTATAGCAAGAAGTATTGATATATAACATCCTCATCATTTCCCTACAAATACAATAGGGGATAGTACGGACAGAGACAGAGACAGAGACAGAGATAGAGACAGAGAGACAGAGAAACAGAGAAACTCCTCAGAACAGTGCTTTTGAACTGATAAAATATATTGGATTATAAAGGGAAACAATTATATTCAAATATAGATGTAATTTTTTTTTCTCATTCAGGTTCATGGCCACCTTAAAATCAATCCATATATCTGTTGGGGAACTGTTGATGCCAGGTTAAGAACCTCTGGGGAAGTATATCATCATTTTTAAGAGCTATAACTAGCCTTAGGCAGATGTCAATACATGATTGGGACACTGCTGAGACCTTAATAGTCTCTGCATGGGAAAAGAGAGCTCTTGAGAGAAGTCAACAGATATAGGATCTAGGTGTAGGAAGGATTAGTGACAAATTAGAAGCACTTGTTGATTGTGAGTGGATGTGTCAATGTGTGCATGTGTAAATAATTTTGTTAAAAGACACACAAGCTGAAATATACATATATATAATAGATGTTAGCTGCCTAGATAAAAAGATACATAGATAATAGAACTTCTAATTCTAGAGAAGTTAACATTGGTAATTCATCTGAAAAAAAACATAATAGTACATAAAAGATAATCTGTCAATCATAAAGGGATTTCAATCTGTTAGTGAGGAGGGTAGCCACATGGACTATTTCTGAAAATATTGTAGTGTGATTACTATTGTGGTTATTGATGCTATAAAAACTTATAAGACTGAGCCAGAGTTCACAATGAGATAAAGCTGGTGAAGAATGCTAAGGACATGTTAAAGAAAGAGGGTTTTTGTTTTTTGTTTTTTGTTTTTTTAATATTGATGGGAAGAGAAGGGACATCGCCACTGTTCATCATATAATATATTAAGGGAAGAGGAAGACAAAGCTAATTTGTCTCTTAATTTGCTTCTGTTTTCTCTGCCAAGAAGAATGATCTTAAGATTGAAAAGAATGGAGCGAAAATGGTCAATTGGGAGTTAATGTAGATAAATGTGGAGATAATAAGAGAGCTTGTATCTGCCCTTAATGAAATAAAATATCTAGGCCCAGATAATCAGTTAAGTACATTACTACATTCAGAATAGCTTTAGTATTTTTTCAATCAATATGTATTGATATTTGTGGTCTGGAAAATTTTGGGGAGGGGATGGAAGATGTTAAGTTTTTCTCTGTCCAAAAAGCCAATTGACAGCTCCTCTTGGCTAGTATTTCTCTTATTCTATGGGCCTTCTCTAGAACCAATCCTCCTCTCTACCATCAATCTTATTCTTTGATTCTTGCAAGCTTCTGGATTAGAAATTTCCAATTACCTAGCAGACTGTCTCCCCTCATTCCCCCTCCACCCCTCACTCCCCACTTTGGCCTGTAATTTCAAAGATGCAAAATCAATCATTATCATCTCATTGTTAAAACTCCCAATCATGGTCCATCTTTAAGATTTCCTAATTCTGGTCAATGTAGAAAAATCACTCATGTGTACTGTAAATAAAAAGCTTTTAATAAAAATAAAATGTCCTAATTCTGCAGTTTTCTAAACTTCTCTGATTCACTAACCTACAAGCTACAGGGAGGGATTAATATGACTCTGTTCCAAGCTCTGGGGGTAGGCTTTTGTAAGACCTTAATAGATTGTTCTCTAAGCTTGGACTAAAGAACATTTTGTCTGAATCTCTCTGATAACATAATTGGTGGTATCCTGTTCTTCCTTTTCTTCTTTCTCCTTTAGAGATAGAAGTCCTACTGATACATTGTTGGTGGAATTGTGAACAGATCCAACCATTCTGGAGAGCAATTTGGAACTATGCTCAAAAAGTTATCAAACTGTGCATACCCTTTGACCCAGCAGTGTTTCTACTGGGCCTATATCCCAAAGAGATCTTAGAGGAGGGAAAGGGACCCACATGTGCAAAAATGTTTGTGGCAGCCCTTTTTGTAGTGGCAAGAAACTGGAAATTGAAAAGATGCCCATCAATTGGAGAATGGCTGAATAAATTATGGTATATGAATGTCATGGAATATTATTGTTCTGTAAGAAACGACCAACAGGAGGATTTCAGAGAGGCCTGGAGAGACTTGCATGAACTTATGCTGAGTGAAATCAGCAGAACCAGGAGAACATTATACACAGCAACAAGACTATACGGTGATCAATTTTGATGGACATGGTTCTCCTCAACAATGATGTGATTCAAACCAGTTCCTACTGTTCAGCGATGAAGATAGTCATATATATCGAGAGAGAGGCCTGTGGGAA
>JAJPUD010004590.1:99929-137246 GCA_023553655.1 Myrmecobius fasciatus | reverse complement strand
GGCAAGAAACTGGAAATTGAAAAGATGCCCATCAATTGGAGAATGGCTGAATAAATTATGGTATATGAATGTTATGGAATATTATTGTTCTGTAAGAAATGACCAACAGGAGGATTTCAGAGAGGATTGGAGAGACTTGCATGAACTGATGCTGAGTGAAATCAGCAGAACCAGGAGAACATTATACACAGCAACAAGACTATACGATGATCAATTTTGATGGACATGGTTCTCTTCAACAATGATGTGATTCAAACCAGTTGTTCTGCGATGAAGTTAGTCATATACATCCAGAGAGAGGCCTGTGGGAACTGAGAGTGAACCACAACACAGCATTTTAACGCTTTCTGTGAATATTTCCATGCATTCTGTTTTCCTTCTTAGGTTGTTTTTTTTCTTCTTCTCTTTCTAGATCTGATGTTTCTTGTGCAGTAAGATAACTGTATAGATATGTATACATGTATTGTACTTGTCATATAATTTATCCTATCTAGCATGTATTAGATTACCTGTCATCTAGGGGTAGGGGGAGGGGGGAGGGAAAGGAAAAGCTTGGGAAAAAAAAGTTTTTTTGCAAAGGTTAATGTTGAAAAGTCACTCATATGTTTTGCAAATAAAAAGCTTTATTAAAAAAAAAACAAAGACTACAAGAGCACGCGAGGTGGAAAGGGAGATTAAAAATGAAGTAATAAGTAAACTAAAAATTCTAGAGGAAATAATAAAAGAAAAAATGACAGAATAGGAGAAAAAGCTTACCCTAAAAATGAGTGGAAAAACAAAACTTAATAATTCCAAGAAATGAGTAGTAGTAATAGTAATAGATAAGAAATAAAAGAAAATCAAAAGACTGAAAAAAAAGAAAAGAAAATTAAGGGATCATGTAAAAAACCCTCAGAAATAGGTCAAGGAGATGAAAATTAAAAATCACAAACTCCCAAAAAATCAAGTCCTCCATTCGCCTTGGACAAAATAAAAAATTCTGGACACCAGATTTCAAGAAAACATAAGCGAAAAATGCCACATCTATTTAAAAAAAAAAGATAAGACAATATATAATATATATAGCTATTGATTGGGAAATAGCTATATATATTATTTGTATATAAATAAAAAGAAATACTATT
Source organism: Myrmecobius fasciatus (assembly GCA_023553655.1). NCBI lineage: Eukaryota > Metazoa > Chordata > Mammalia > Dasyuromorphia > Myrmecobiidae > Myrmecobius > Myrmecobius fasciatus. The sequence goes on along the minus strand of JAJPUD010004590.1, from coordinate 136,122 downwards.
ATATTGTGTCATAAGAAAGTATAAAGTGGATTCAGAGAAATTTGAGACATATGAATTGATACAATTAAGTGAAAGGATACAGGAGAATAATTTATATAATAATTTCAACATGATAAAAATAATTTTAATGATTTAATAGTAAATAAATATTTACTAAGTAGTTAATATGTGCCAGAATTTTTAATAAACACTGGGGATACAAACACAAAAGAGAGTCCCTGCATTCAAAGGGCTTACCATTTAATGGGGGAAGACAATACATTAAAGGAAAGAGCAAGGGAGGTGGGACTCATGATGTAGAAATCAGAGAAGTCCCCAAATTAACTTAGGTGGAAAATAAGGATATATCTATGCTGAACTGTTTCTTTAAATGGAGCTTTTGAAGTTCATGGCTCCACCCTCCAAACAGAGGGGCAGAGGATAATGATGAGGTGTGAATACCAAGGCTAAAAAAATCTAATAGGATAGTGAGGTTTTCCAAATAATGAGCTTCCTGGGGTATGGTGAAAGATGTCAGAGAAGTTCCAAAGTAGTGCAATCAAGTGGGAAATGAGAGAACTCTTATCAATGTAGTTGATCAACCATGATGACTCCAGAGACCTGGTGATGAAGCATACAATCCACTTCCTGACAGAGAGGTGATAGACTCTCAGGGAGCAGAATGTAAGACACATTTTTATATAAGCCAACATGCTATGCATGTTGTTAAAAATGGTTTTTTTTTCCTATTTCCCCCACACATTGAAGTCGGAATGGGTAGAAAAAAAAATAAATTTTTATTAGAAAAAGAAATACAAAGTAAAATGAAAATAATGGACATTTTCTAAAAGAAATCTCAAAATGAAAACTCCCAGAAACATCAAAGCCAAAATCAATCCAGAATTTCTAGATTGAAAAAAAATTATATCATGAAGTAAGAGTTTTAAGTATCAAAATACCATAGTCACAATCACATAACACTTGACAGTTACTATTTTAAAGAAAAAAACCTTAGAATATGGTATTCCAAAAGGCAGAAGATAAAGACTTACAACCAAAAAAAAAAAAAACTTATGCTGCAGAACTCAGTGTAATCCTTTAGGTCTTTGGAGAGTAGGGCAGCATTAAACTTTTAATAAATAACATTTTTGAAGAGTGAATAAAAACTTTGAAATGAAAATGTAGCAGTAAAAAGAAAGGCAAAAAGATATATACATTTGAGCAATGGAAAGGGGCTAAATTATGATTAAGTTCTTAGGTTCTTTTTATGGAGAGATGAAATAAGTTCCTTGGAAACAATTACCTATAGGATCATAAAAACAATTAGAATAGAATTAAAAGGCAAATAGATTGTTTTGTCCTATTTTGATGACCTTAAGGAAGGAAATGAGGAAGAAGGAAGTAGAATTTATTTCTCAAGATTGCAGTTTTTAAGAAAAAAATAAATAGACATGGAAGATCAATTTGCCAAGTCCCAAATATTTTAGTATTATTACATTTCTCATATGCTGTTCCTTATCTTCTCTCATACTGACACCATCTTGATGTGCACTTCCAAAACCTCATGTTTAGAATGGGCCACTAGCCTGCTAGTTGGTCTTCCTGCCTCAACTATCTCTTCACTCCAGCCCAAATTCCATTCATCTGTCAAATTTATCTTCTTCAGTGATAAGTCTATGTCATTCCTTTACTCAGTAAACTCTATTGACTTCCTACTATCTCCAGGATAAAATATAAAATTGATTTAACTTTCAAAGTCTTTAATAAGTGATCTCCTTACTACATATCTGTTCTACTTAACCTAACTCATGTCTACATACTCTGTAACCCAATGACAATTGAGTCTTTGCTGTTTACTCCACACTAGATAATTCATAATGTAACTCTATGTATTTTAGCTGGCTGTCCTCCTTTCCTGGAATTATATCCCTTTCCAAATTATACAACTTAAAAGTCATAGAGTTATAGTTCAGACAACCCTTTCAAGTCTCCTTTGTGCAGGAATATTAAACTAAGGAAGACATATAAACTGATGAAGAATGAAGTGAACAAAACTTTTTTTAAAGCTTTTTTATTTTCAAAGCACTTGCATAGATAGTTTTCAACAATCACTCTTGCAAAACCTTGTGTACCAATTTTTTTCTCCCTCTTTTCTCCCCACCCTACTCTCCTAGATGGCAAGTAATCCATTATATGTTATACATGTGCAATTCTTATATAAATATATTTCCACAATTATCATGTAATTCAAGAAAAATCAGATCAAAAAGGAAAAAAATGAGAAAGAAAACAAAATGCAAGCAAACAACAACAAAAAAGCGAAAATACTATGTTGTGATTCACACTCAGTCCCCACATTCCTCTCTCCAGAAGAAGATGGCTCTCTTCATCATAAGACCATTGAAACTGGCCTGAATCACTTCTCTGTTGAAAAGAGCCACATCCTATCAGAACTGATTATCATATAACCTTGTTGTTGTGTATAATGACCTCCTGGTTCTGCTCACTTCACTCAGCATCAGTTCATATAAGTCTCTTCAGGTCTCTCTAAAATCATCCTGCTGATCATTTCTTGTAGAACAATAATATTCTATTACATTTACATACCATAACATATGCAGCCATTCTTCAACTAATGGGCATCCACTCAGTTTCCAATTCCTTGTCACCACAAAAAGGGCTGGTACAAACATTTTGCACTTGTGGGTCCTTTTCTTTTTTTATGATCTCAAGAGACACTGCTGGATCAAAGGGTATGCACAAGTTTGAGAGCCCTTTGGGCACAGGTGAACAAAACTTGAAGAATTAGCATATATATATATATATATATATATATATATATATATATATATATACATATACACATGTGTGTATGCATGTGTGTTATATTATATATGTATGTATGTACACATGTACATATATTACATATATATGTACATATATATAATGACTATAAAGAAATACTTTAAAATACTTGATTGCTGATCAATCCAATACCACCCATGACTTCAGATGACCAATGATGAAGCATGCTATGTATCCCTTAAAAAGAAAGGTGATGAACTAGAGGTAAAAAATGAAGCCTGTGTTTTCAAATATTGCCAATGAGTAGATTTATTTTTGTTAAATAAGCTTACTTGTTACAAAAGAGGGATTTGTTTTTGTTGTTTTTTAAGAAGTATTGAAACTTTTTTAATGCAAAGAAGAGAACTGAAAGAAAATAAAAGGGAAACAATAAAAAGGGAAGCTTTGAAATTAATGTGTTGAATGCATTATATACTTTTAAAAATAAGCTGAATGTAACATGGTTTCATACAATACATCTTCATGTATGCATGCAAAAGTTCATGTTTGTTGGTTCTTGTCAAGTTCAGAAAAACAAAATCCACATATGTGTTTATGCATATATGTTTACAACACCATTTTCTTCTAAATATTAAAGTTCATGAGTCAGAATGAATTGCATCCAAATCTTGAGTTCTACTTTGTCACTATGTGACCCAAGGCAATCAATTAAGCACCTATACCTCAGGCAATTCAATAGGTTTTATCCGCTGTCATAGATCAATTTATCTACAAAGTCATATAGAAAAACTACCAATTGTAATCTACATTTAGACATTGAGGATTTCCAAAGCTGAAGAAATTATGGAAGCATCATGGGCAAGTGGAAAGTATTTGTTATTAGAGTCAGAATCCCTGAGTTCAAATCCTAGTTTTATAGTTTCTTACCCATGCAACTTTAGGAAAGTAATTTTACCTTTCTGATCTGTTTTTTAATCTATAAAATAAAAGAACTAAAATAGATAACTCCTAAGGTTCCTTCCCTCTTAGCTTTAAGTCAAAGCTTCTGATTTATTTTATTTCTGCATATAAATGTCCTTTAATATTGGACAAAATACAAAAATACTTACCTTGGTATTCTGCCTTTAAGGAACATTAACTTATACATTTAAGTTTGGTTGAATCCTAGCCTTTTATAATGTGGGCTTTACTAGATCAGTAATGGCACTTAAGTGTCAAATAGGATACCTACTGAAGAGTTGGCTTTGTGAAGAGTTGGCTCTCTGACTGGCAACAATGCCTCCCTTACTTTGTGTCTCTTTGTCTTTCCTTATAGTACTGTTGGCAACACTAATGATTAATGGAGAAAGGAGATTCTCTAGTATGTTTTTATTGTCAAACAAGATAAGCTGCATAGTACCAGTTGCCTGGAAGACTCATTAATAAGATATGGAGTATCAGTGATGCATAATGGGGATGGCCACACTCATTATGAAGAAGGGCACTCATTATAAAGAAATCCTCCAGCACAAATAGCGATTTGCACAAAAGACAGGCAAATGGCCAAAAGCACACCTATTTGTGTATTAAGAGGTGGGGGATGTCAGAAAGAAAAAGAGAAACCATTTTGAACCAGAGTATTCTATTTTCAGGAAGTCCTTTTCATGAATTTAGAATTAGAAGTCATCATATAGTACAATTCCTCCATTGTACAGATGGGGAAACTAAAGCCTGAGGGTCCTACCAATAGAAAATGGGATTCAAACCAAGTCTTCTGGCTCCAAACCCAGTTTTCTAGTGTAAAACTAAAAGCCCCAAAAGATTTTATGATCACAAATTCATAATTGGAAAATACCTTGTTATATAGTCTTACCACCTCATTTTACATCATTTTACAACAAGGAAATTGAAGCCTTAAGATGTTAGATAACTTGTCCCAAAATCACACAGATAATAAATTAAATCACAGAAAAAATTTAACTTAGATACCCTGGATCTAAATCTGGATAACAAAATGTCACATTGTTCCCTTCCTACTGAATGGTATTGTAATACATGTATGATTTGGGGTGGTACACATATATACATTATATAGTCAAAGTTTATACTAATATGATCCCCAAGTATATCTTTAAAGAAATTTTATGATTTTCAAATATACAAGGGAAACATTTTGTTGGAAGAGACATTTAAAGGTTACATAAAAATTGAATTCTTTTCTATAACCAGCAATCAATAAGCACAGTGGGATTTTGTATCCTCTATTTCTTGGAGAAAATTGTAACTATAAAGATAATTTCTGCTATAGAATATCCTTCTGAAAAGCTTAGATGATCTTTTTCATATACTCATCAAGGATTCAGCATCAGAAATAATTTTGTGTGGCAATCCTCTCTTGTCATTAATATCAAGTGAGAAGGAAAAATTGGAAGGTGTGTGCTCACCAAAAGAGTTTGCCACTAGAATAGACAATGTCCTGCACAAAGTACAATTAAAGAAGTAGTTTCAATCGATAATGAGGTTCATCAGGTGCTTCAATTGACACTGGGCATTCTGATGATCGCATCAAATCTTGGAATGCTCCCAACCTAGCTATCCATAAGGACAGGAAGACAGAGAAAACACAGGATTTCATTTTATAGGAAAGTCCCAAGTAAATAAGCTCCCCCATTGTAACTTAGCAATTGTTATGTAATTTATAAACAGAGAGTTAACTAAAGCACTGAGATGTTGGGTAACTTGCTGAGGGTTATCTGGTACTTATTAGAGGTGGAACTCTAACCCCAGGACTTCCCGATTTTGATAGTCTATCCACAAGATCTTTTCTTTTAAATAAATTACACTATTCTCTATTAAAAAACATCCATAATTATTAAAGAAAAAGAAAAAGTTTAGCATAACTATTCACATTGGAAAAAGACAATATTTGTCCAGGTTATGGTAGAAGGTAGAAAGATATTCAGATTAATACTAAAAATGAATAACTGAAGTGAACAGGAAAAGGGGATTCCCTTTCTCTTTGGAAAAGCATATGTAAATTTGTAAAAGTGAATAACTTCAAGCTTCCCCCTCAAATAAAGGCACATCTTTTTAATATTAATATTGTTTTGGACATGTTGTGGGACTACAAGTCATGAAACACTATAATGTCAAAAGAATTAAAACTGAACCTTAGCCAAAGAGCAATAGAGAGGTGCACAGTGGAGAGGAATGAACCACAACATATTAACAGTGAAGAATCATACAGAAAAAGTCAAGTCAACAAGCATCTATTAAATAACTTCTCTGTGCCAGGGAATAAAGACACAAAGATAGGATTGATTCCTTTCTTTTCTCCATTTCTCTGGAATATTCTTTCTCAAAATGATTGTTTCTCCTACTCCTCTCCATAATTAGAATTAGAATATCTGCCTTCAAAAGTAAAAACAAAAATAAATTACTATAAGTGGCCACTTTTCAATTTAAACTGAACTGACTTTCACATATATAAATGTGTATGATATATTTGTGTATGTGTGTATGTGTATTAAAAACAAGATTGTGTCCGCTTGAAAATAGATTTTAATCTCTAACTTATTGTTTCCACTAAAATCATAAGATTTGTTTAAAATGCATATTATATATATGCATATAAATTATATACATATATCTATGCAGATAGATACATGCATATATTTATCTAAGACAAAACTACTACCATAATCATATGGTACATATCATACAATATCATATACTCCAAGTAACAATATGATTGGATTTCCACAGTGACCACCACTTCTGATTAAGCATTAACTATCACTCTCTTCTGCTTTCAATAACTCCTTCCTAAAGTCATGGTCTATGAGCTCAATAGTTGTGTCAAAGAACAGTGAAACACCTCCCTCAGCAGGAAGGTAGGCAGATACTTGAACAGAATGTTGTCTATATTGTCAGATATGGCCCCTGTGTTTGTTTACTTTTTGTTAACTGTTTCAGTGATTTTTAGTGCTGTTTTTTCTTGACATGAATGAGTTGAATTCCCAGGGAGAGGGATGGAAGAGAGGTAGGGAGCATATCAATAAATGAATGTGAAGGAAAAACAATGCCTCAACAAATTTTTTAAAACAATTTTTAAATAATAAATATATATTTTTAATTGTCATGGTCCTATATAAACTAGACTTGAAATAGCCTAGGCTTCTCTCTATTCAGGACAATCCATGAAAGTCTTTTAAGGTAAATGTTATTCCTCATCACAACTAACACACACACGCACATACATACACACACACACACACTCATACACACAGTTGTTGAGCCATAATTCTGGGTGAAAAAAATACAATTGGACTATTTCTTATATCTTCCAGATGTGGTCAAAGACAAAATAATTCCTTCCAAGTCTTATAGTCCTATTTCTTCTGAAATTCCATGGATTTCTAGTGGACCTGTGTGACTTTGATTTAGTTAATTCATCTAAATGTCATTTCTTCAACATTCTTTGGTGTGTAACCCTTTTCTTGAACTCATAGTTCACAGAAGAGAAAAAGAAAGAAAAGGAGCTTGAGAAAATTACATGAAATTTTCTTGCTAATTTTCACACTTCAAACCAGTGGGGTTCAACTAAACTCCAACACATTGTTCCACCTCAAAAATTTGTAGTGGAAGAAAATGAGAAAATTTAACCATTTGAAAGTCAGAATCATAATTTTTGAAGAATAAACCATGGGTCTTCAAAAAGTGCCACCTAATGTATCAAACTGAAGAAAATCCATTTAAAAATTATTTCTAGAATTATACCAGATGGATAAATAGGACCATATCAGAAGCCTGATGTTATTTTTATGGTGCTACTAGGAGATTTTAATAACTATTTGCTTCTGATTTAAATTTTTTCAAAAGAAAAAAAATACACACACACACACATATATATATATACACATATATACATATATAATTTGTTACATCTTGTCAAAATCAATATGGTGATATTTGATGTAGTTACATGTAAATTTCTGCATTAGTATTAAGAAATTCAATTTGACAAGTAGGGTACAGGAACAGCCTCAGATAAACAAAGAGACAGGATGCAGATTAGAAAACAGAGATAGAATTAAGACACAAGACAGGAGAGAGACAAAGAAATAATAGAAATAGAAACAAAAAAAGAAAATAAATAGAAAAAAATGAAAAATCCAGGGCTAAAAGAGAGAAAAATTAAGGGAAATGAGACATGCAAAGAGAAGTTCAGAGATGAAGCTACAGACATATAGATTTGTCATTATATCTAGTCTGATTGTGTGTGAGAGGTAAGGTACTATCTATTGCCTAAAGCACTCCATAACCATTTATGTGACTATGAGATTAGACAAGATGACCTTTCAACTTTCAACATTATAGGTACATTATGAACTAATTTTATTACAACTTTTATATCCTTTCAGCTCCCCAAGTAAAGAGAAAAGATTTCACATATATTTGGGCCATATACCTTCCTATGATTAAAAGACCAACAATATCCATTATAATTTTGACTTTAGATGCAGAGACTAGATATCTCTCCTTCTCACTTGACTCAAAAGAAGAAAGGTGGAGCTAGGTGGGACTAAGCAAGGAAGTCCCATCTAATCTGCAGGAAAAGAAGTAATCTATTAAAATTTCAAATCTGCTGCTTTCTTCAGTGAAAAAGGAGAGTAAGAAAGGAACAAGTTGTCAATGGGTGAACTCAAGTTCCACAATGACATTTAGTGTTTATGGATTAATTCATTGTGATTCTAGAGGGGAATATCAGTAGCTATATTTTACCTACATTGAGTACCTGAGATTCTGAAATTCCATAGATATCTAGTGGACCTGTATACTTTGATTTAGTTAATTCATCTAAATGTCATTTCTTCAACATTCTTTGGTGTAACCCTTTTCTTGAACTCATAGTTCAAGAGAAAAAGAAAGAAAAGGAGTTTGAGAAAATAACATGAAATTTTCTTGCTAATTTACATACTTCAAATGTCTACATTGAGTAGACATTGAATAAAAAGTTCAAATTAGGTTAAATTAGGTTCAAGAAATAATTTTAAAACAACTATGCTCATCCAACAATGGAACAATCTACATTGGTAAATAAGGAATAGGGAATGCATTTCTGGAATCATTTAAGCAGATGATAATATGTAAAGGGTACTGTGGAAAAGATGCTCAAGTTAGAATGGAGGTTGGAGGGGGGTGGAGCCATGGTGGCAGAGATCAGACAGGAGTCTCTGTAACCTCCTCTAACCTCCCCTCAAACCAACAACATATGAAGCCTCTGGACTGATTTTGAAGCAAAAAATCCACAATATCTGGAGGACAACACGATTCTAGAAGAAGATAATCTGGAAGAACTTCAAAACAGGTCTGTTTTAATTGGGCAGGAAGTTGGTCTGCTGAACCCAGACTGCAGCACAGGGAGACCAGGGAAGGGAGCTGGAGCAGGGAGCTGGAACAGGAGTCGGAACAGGAGTCGAAACAGGAGTGGGAGCATTGTGCTTTTCACACACCTGGGAGTCTTCTGGGGGCCTCTTGGGCCAATCTGTCCTGATTGTGGGCAGGTGGTTTGGAAGGTCTGCCTTTTGTGGGGGGTAGATTGTGAACCACTGAACCCCTGATGAGCATCGGACCTAGCTGCTATTACACAGCACCCTAAGGTGATCAATCAATAAACAGGACTGATCAGCACCAGAAATAATTCAATCAGCAGAATTGCCCAGTACCTGAAATAATTCAATCATCAGAACTGCCCCAGGGTGAACATAAAGCAGAACTGCCCAGCACCTGACATAATTCAATCACCAGAACTGCCCAGTTCCTGAAATAACTCAATCAGCAGAACTGCCCCAGAGCAAATTAAAGCAGCTGTCCCACCTTTGCCTTAAACAGACTCCACACCTTTAAAAAAAAAAACTGAATAAAAAACCAAAAAGAGCTCTCAACATAGACAACTTTTATGGAGAGAGGGAAGAACAGACCTCAAATCCTGAGGCCCCTAAAGGTAAAGCAACTCCAGAAAAAGCCCCAAAGAGAGACATAAACTGGTCTCCATGTCACAAGGCTTTCTTTGAAGATTACATAAAAAATCTCAAAAGAGAGTGAGAAGAAACATGGGGAAACAAAATGAGAACACTGAAAAATAAAATAGAAAAAAATGGAAAAAGAATGCAATGAACAAAAAAATGTAATTGGTCAATTGCAAAAGGAACTAAAAACAGTAACTGAAAAAAATAAGACATTAAAAATTAGAATCGAACAATTGGAAATGAATGACTCATCAAGACTTCAAGAATCAGTCAAACAAAAACAAAAAAATGAAAAGATAGAGAAAAACATGAAATATCTCCTAGGAAAAACAACAGACTTGGAAAATAGATCTAGGAGAGACAATCTAAGGATTATAGGGCTTCCTGAAAGCCATGATGAAAAAAAAAGAACCCAGACACTATCTTCCAGGAAATCATAAAAGAAAACTGCCCTGATATTTTAGACCCAGAAGGCAAAATACTCCCTGAAACAATCCATCGATCACCTCCTGAAAGAAACCCAAAAATTAAATCCCCCAGAAATATCGTGGCTAAATTCCATAACTATCACACCAAGGAAAAGATATTACTAGAAGCCATAAAGAAACAATTTAAATATCGGGGAGCCACAATTAGGATCACACAGGACCTAGCAGCTTCTACTTTGAAGGATCGAAGGGCCTGGAATCAGATATTCCGAAGGGCAAAGCAACTTGGATTACAGCCAAGAATAAGTTACCCAGCTAGAATGAGCATTATCTTCCAGGGAAGAAGATGGTCATTCAATGATATAGGAGAATTTCACCTATTTCTACTGAAAAGACCAGAACTCAACAAAAAAATTGATCTACAAACACAGAACACAAGAGAAACATAAAAAGGTAACAAGAAAAAAAAAAAACTCTTGAGAACTGTATTTATGTTATAGATACTTATACAAAGAGGGTTGATTTTATGAATCTATTATTACATTATGATTATGATATGATTACTGTGATTTTATGATTATTATGATATGATTATTGTGATTTTATGATTATTATGATATGATAAACTGAAAAAGAAATTAGAGGTAGAAAAGGGATAACACTGGAAGAAGAGGAAAAGGAGGAAAAATAAGGGAAATTAAATCACATGCAGAGGCAAAGAAAACCTATAATGATTGAGGGGAAAGAAGGGAGGGGAATGAGAATTGGGTTAATCTCCATCTCATCAGATTTGGCTCTGAGGGAATAATAGAGGTACTTATAAGGAAACAGGAGGGAAAGGGGGAAAAAAGGGGTGGGTGGGGCTCTAAAGAGGAAGGATTGTTTGAGGGTAGTGGTTATCAAAAGCAAAATAGTAGGGAGGAGGGAAAGGGGATAAGAAAGAGAAAAGCATAAACTAGGGTAAATAAGATGGCAGGAAATACAGATATAGTTATTTTAACTGTGAATGTGAATGGAATGAACTCTCCCTTAAAGCAGAAGCAGATAGCAGACTGGATTAAAAACCAGAATCCAACAATATGTTGTATACAAGAAACACATCTAAAACATAGAGATACATACAGGGTGAAGGTAAAAGGCTGGAGCAGAATCTATTATGCTTCAGGTGAACAAAAAAAAAGCAGGGGTAGCAATCCTGATCTCAGACCAAGTAAAAGCAAAGATAGACTTCATTAAAAGAGACAAAGAAGGAAATTATATCTTCCTAAAGGGCACCATAGATAATGAAGCAATAATAATACTAAACATATATGCACCAAGTGGTTTAGCATGGAAATTCCTACAGGAAAAGTTCAGAGAGATGCAAGAAGAAATAGACAGCAAAACTATAATAGTGGAGGATCTCAACCTCCCTCTCTCAGAACTTGATAAATCAAACCACAAAATAAATAAGAAAGAAGTTAAGGAGGTAAACAAAATGTTAGAAAAGTTAGGTATGATATATCTTTGGAGGAAATTTAATGGAGTTTCCTTTTTTCTCAGCAGTCCATGGAACTTATACAAAAAATTGACCATGTGTTAGGACACAAAAACTTCAAAATCAAATGCAGGAAGGCAGAAATAATAAATGTATTTTTTTTCAGATCATGACGGAATAAAAATCACATGCAATATAAGGCCAGGAGAAAATAGACCAAAAACCAATTGGAAACTAAATAATTTTATCCTAAAGAATGAGTGGGTGAAACAGCAAATTACAGACACAATTACTAATTTCATCCAAGAGAATGACAATAATGAGACAACATACCAAAATTTGTGGGATACAGCCAAAGCGGTAATAAGGGGAAATTTTATATCTCTAGATGCTTGTTTGAATAAAATAGAGAAAGAGAAAATCAATGAATTGGGCTTGCAACTAAAAAAGCTAGAGAAAGAACAAATTAAAAACCCCAATCAAATACCAAACTTGAAATCCTAAAAATAAAAGGAGAGATTAGTAAAATTGAAAGTAAAAAAACTATTGAATTAATAAATAAAACTAAAAGTTGGTTTTATGAAAAAACCAACAAAATAGATAAACCTCTAGTTAATTTAATTAGAAAAAGGAAAGAGGAAAATCAAATTGTTAGTCTCAAAAATGAAAAGGGAGAACTTTCCACCAATGAAGAGGAAATTAGAGCAATAATCAGGAGTTATTTTGCCCAACTTTATGCCAATAAATTTGAAAACCTAAGTGAAATGGAGGAATATCTACAAAAATATAGATTGCCCAGATTAACAGAAGAGGAAATAAATTACTTAAATAGTCCCATTTTAGGAAAAGAAATAGAACAAGTCATTAATCAACTCCTAAGAAAAAATCCCCAGGACCAGATGGATTTACATGTGAATTGTACCAAACATTTGAAGAACAGTTAACTCCAATATTATATAAACTATTTGAAAAAATAGGGAATGAAGGACTCCTACCAAACTCCTTTTATGATACAGACATGGTACTGATACCTAAACCAGGTAAAACAAAAACAGAGAAAGAAAATTATAGACCAATCTCCTTAATGAATATTGATGCAAAAATCTTAAATAAAATATTAGCAAAGAGATTACAGAAAATCATTCACAGAATAATACACCATGACCAAGTAGGATTTATACCAGGAATGCAGGGATGGTTCAATATTAGGAAAACTATTAACATAATTGACTATATTAATAACCAAATTAACAAAAAAACATATGATAATTTCAATAGATGCAGAAAAAGCATTTGATAAAATCCAACATCCATTTCTATTAAAAACATTAGAGAGTATAGGAATTAATGGACTTTTCCTTAAAATAGTCGGTAGCATCTATTTAAAATCATCAGCTAGCATCATATGTAATGGTAATAAACTGGAACCATTCCCAATAAGATCAGGGGTGAAACAAGGTTGCCCACTATCATGAAAAAGAGATTAAAGGAATTAGAGTAGGTCTTGAGGAAACCAAATTATCACTCTTTGCAGATGATATGATGGTCTACTTAGAGAACCCTAGAGAATCAACTAAAAATCTATTAGAATTAATCCACAACTTTAGCAAAGTTGCAGGATACAGAATAAATTCACATAAATCATCAGCATTTTTACACGTCACCAACAAAATGCAACAGCAAGAGATACAAAGAGAAATTCCATTCAAAATAACTATCGATAGTATAAAATATTTGGGAATATATCTGCCAAAGGAAAGTCAGGATCTATATGGGCAAAACTACAAAACACTCTCCACACAAATAAAGTCAGATCTAAACAATTGGAAAAACATCAAGTGCTCTTGGATAGGTCGAGCGAATATCATAAAGATGGCAATACTACCTAAACTAATCTATCTATTTAGTGCTATACCAATCAAACTCCCAAGAGATTATTTAACTGACCTAGAAAAAATAACAACAAAATTCATCTGGAAAAACAAAAGGTCAAGAATTTCAAGGGAATTAATGAAAAAAATGCAAATGAAGGTGGCCTAGCTGTACCAAATCTAAAACTATATTATAAAGCAGTGGTCACCAAAACCATTTGGTATTGGATAAGAAATAGAGTAGTGGATCAGTGGAATAGGTTATGTTCACAGGACAAAATACTCAATGACAATAGTAATCTAGTGTTGGATAAACCCAAAGACCCCAGTTTTGGGGATAAAAACTCACTATTTGACAAAAACTGCTGGGATAATTGGAAACTAGTCTGGAAGAAATAAGGCATTGACCCACACCTAACACCATATACCAAGATAAGGTTAAAATGGATTCATGATCTAGGCATAAGGAATGATATTATAAACAAATTAGAACAATGTAGGATGGTTTACCTCTCAGACCTGTGGAGGGGGAAGGAATTTGTGACCAAAAAAGAACTAGAGGTCATCATTAATCACAAAATAGATAAGTTTGACTATATCAAGTTAAAAAGTTTTTGTACAAACAAAATGAATGCAGACAAGATTAGAAGGGTAGCAGTAAACTGGGAAAATATTTTTACATCCAAAGGTTGTGATAAAGGCCTCATTTCTAAAATATACCAAGAATTGACTCAAATATATAAGAATTCAAGCCATTCTCCAATTGATAAATGGTCAAAAGATATGAACAGACAATTTTCAGATGAAGAAATTGAAACTATTTCTGGTCACATGAAAAGGTGCTCCAAGTCACTATTGATCAGAGAAATGCAAATTAAGACAACTCTGAGATACCACTACACACCTGTCAGATTGGCTAAAATGACAGGAAATGATAATGATAGCTGTTGGAGGGGATGTGGGAAAACTGGGACACTGATACATTGTTGGTGGAACTGTGAACGGATCCAACCATTCTGGAGAGCAATTTGGAGCTATGCTCAAAAAGTTATCAAACTGTGCATACCCTTTGACCCAGCAGTGTTTCTACTGGGCCTATATCCCAAAGAGATTTTAAAGGAGGGAAAGGGACCCACATGTGCAAAAATGTTTGTGGCAGCCCTTTTTGTAATGGCAAGAAACTGGAAATTGAAAAGATGTCCATCAATTGGAGAATGGCTGAATAAATTATGGTATATGAATGTCATGGAATATTATTGTTCTGTAAGAAACGACCAAGAAGATGATTTCAGAGAAGCCTGGAGAGACTTGCATGAAGTGATGCTGAGTGAAATCAGCAGAACCAGGAGTACATTATACACAGCAACAAGACTGTACGATGATCAATTTTGATAGACATGGTTCTCTTCAACAATGATGTGATTCAAACCAGTTCCTATTGTTCAGCGATGAACATAGTCATATACGTCCAGAGAGAGGCCTATGGGAACTGAGTGTGAACCACAACACAGCATTTTAACGCTTTCTATGAATATTTCCATGCATTTTGTTATCCTTCTTAGGTTGTTTTTTTCTTCTTTTCTTACTAGATCTGATGTTTCTTGTGCAGTAAGATAACTGTATAGATATGTATACATGTATTGTATTTGTCATATAATTTATCCTATTTAGCATGTATTAGATTACCTGTCATCTAGGGGTGAGGGGTGGGGGGAAGGAGGGGAAAAGCTTGGGAAAAAATGTTTTTGCAAAGGTCAATGTAGAAAAATCACT
The DNA here is from genome assembly GCA_023553655.1 of Myrmecobius fasciatus. NCBI lineage: Eukaryota > Metazoa > Chordata > Mammalia > Dasyuromorphia > Myrmecobiidae > Myrmecobius > Myrmecobius fasciatus. The sequence goes on along the minus strand of JAJPUD010004590.1, from coordinate 120,779 downwards.
CATATGTTTTGTAAATAAAAAGCTTTATCATAAAAAAAAGAATGGAGATTGGACTAGATAGCCTCAAGATCTTTCCAACTTCAAGATTCTCTAATTTAAAGAACAAACATCCACAATCACAGTGGAGTGTGTGATCAAGAATTTTACAGAAGCAAGGGAGAGATTAGCAAAGAAATACACCAAGAGAAAAATGCTATGTTCGCTCCTTTAAAAAAAGGAAGTTTTCTTTTTTCATCATTATTTAACAATAACAACAACAAATAAAGGGTATTTTTGCCTTTTACTTCTTTTTACTGACTAGCCAATGTTTGGAAATACTGCAATGTTCTCTCAGCTATCTATTGAAAGATCCATTCAAACACAAAATAGGGGACTCTCAAAGGAGCAGAGGAATATCAATGCTTGATTTCCTCTCATTGCAGATAGGTATATTGTAAAGCTCAACTTTCCCCATGGGTGCAGCACTGCCTGTTTTCTTTTCTCCTCCAACACACCTCCAAAAAATAATGATGATAAACATTTAGATAGAAATGTGTAGAGATAAACTGATCAGTACACATTACTAGTCTTTCAAACTAGTAAATCAACAATTAATATTTAAAGAAGAAATAAAAACCAGGTCAGCAGCAAACACGCTCTGAAAGTCATCATAAAGACAATTTTTATTGACACTTTCATTTTGTTGACCCATTTTTATGTGCTTTTATTATAGTCTCTTACACAGGAGTATTATTTCCAAACCCCTAGAAAAAAAGGGAAAGAATAAAAATTGGAGCCACTGCTGAATATTTTATCAGTATTCATTAAGAACTAAACAATAATGATGAGTCAATCTTTGTATTAGGGGAGAGAGAACTGCTCATATGTGCCAGGTAGATGTCACGAGGGCTACATAAAGGCCAATAGGCTACTTCTTATTATTACAAGCCTTTAACGTTCTTATCACATTGCTGCAGAGAGCCTCATGTCCAAACTGAGGTTTGCTTTTCCCACAGGCATTTGTATAAAATATAACCAATTTATGGCATCCTTCTTATTATTAGTTGGCAATTGTGGAGACATTTGACTATAGCATTCCAAATCCAGTCACCCTGTTTGGGTGATAACCTTATACCTTATACTAAGGATGAAAATAACTACTGGTCTATTAGCTAGTTTTTCAAAACCTGGGATACTATTTGTCAAGAAAGCAATTTTAATTCTTCCAAACCACCATAGTAAGTACATGTTGGGATAGCCTAAGTTAACCTAGTTACATGTGAGAGGTCATCATAAATAACAAATGTTTATATAGCAATTAACTACTTTCAAGATGTTATGGAAAAGCAATTATAATTTAGGGGAAAGTGCCCAGAACTTGAGGTCAAGATATCTGGATTCAATTCCTGCCATTTATGTCCACTAGTACAGGGTGATCTTTTGATCCTTTGCAAGCCACTTAACTTTTTTGAGTCTTCATCTGTAAAATAGGGATTATAACACTTTCAACATCTGTCAAACAAAGTTGTGAGTAAAGTAGTTGGTACAGCCTAAAGTGCTATGAAAATGTTTATCAGCTATACTTTTTGAATTTAATCCTCATTCTTATTAATATATTCTCTATCATTTTGTCTAGAAAATCAGGAAATGAATAAATCAAGATCTTATTTGTAGCAAACAAGATGTAAATATTCACATTGAAAACATAACTAGTTCTCTCTAAACAATTTGAGTTGGTTCCAGCTCTTCCCTGAGAATTTTTTTGTTTCTACCAAACATACTAATTTCACCAATATATAGTGCTCTAGGTTAATAGTCCTTTTTACAGAGCATATAAGAACCATCTCCACAGTTTACACTCTGGAGCAATGAGAGATGAAGTGATTTACCCAAAAATATTGTAGGTCAATGGATTTGCTCTCAGCTCTTCTTGACTTAAAGTCAACCCTATATTCATTATACTGCCTCTCTCCACAATAGATTGTGTCTACATTGTGTCTGGCACTGTTCTAGTGCTGAAGATATAAATATAATAATGAATAAGTCCCTGCCCTTAAAGAGCTTATAGTATAGTAGACCACTACTCAGGTAATTGTAGTCACAGAAAGAAACTCTGGCCTATATAATAGAAGACATCATGGGTGAAAATAATGTGAGAAGTAGATTTCTATACTCTTTCCAGCAGTAATGACAATATTGATTTAATTATTGTTCTCTGAGTGAGAGGGAGGAAACTGCAAGAAGATAAGGTCACTTTATATCTGTTAAGTGACAACTGAGTGGAAGTTCAGAGTTAGGAACTATCATGGAGAATTGAATAATTGGGGAAGATTTCACAAAATTTGAGAGACTTGAACTGAGCTTTGTATAAAGGGCAGAACTTAAAAAAGAAAAGGAAGGTGGCACTACATACAGGAATAGATGACTAGAACAAAAATACTGAGATAGGAATGTGTATGGCAGGATTGAGAAATGAAAGCTATCTTCAACTGGATGTCTGACACTGTGGAAGGAAGACTAAATTAATTCTATGTAGTTCCAAAAGGTAGAAGGAAGAATAGAAATTGAAAGTTACCAATTGATGAGATTGGTTTTTTTGGAGAAGTAATATGAATTTACATTAGAGATACAGAGAAGAACCAGGTTTGAATCAAAGAGCATGAACTTTATATACGATATTCAAGGGAATAAAGCAGCAATTTGGGGAACTTAATCTGGCACTGATATCACAAACTGCACAGGGAAGAGAAGGACATAATTTTTATAATTTATGTAGTTAGGGTGAAGATAATAAGGACCTAGACTACATTAGAGGTAATATAAATAAAAGAAGGAAATTCATTCTCTCTAAGAATATAGGATTGACAAAACTTGGAAACTGGATTTGGAGAGTTGACATGGAGAAAAGACTGAAAATTTACTTCAAGTTAATTAATTTCAATGCTAGAAGGCTGAGAAAGAGAGAAGTTTGAAGGAGGGAGACTAAGGGAAAAGATGATGAGTTCTGTTTTTGGACATGCTGAGTTTGAAATGTTGATGAGATAATAGGTATCACAGTCAGCAGCTGGCAATGGAATCCTGCAAAAGAAATGCAGGCTGGATGTACAGATTTGGGTGTCATTTATTTAGAGTTTACCCATAGACCAACTAGATGGCACAGGGGATAGAATTCCAAGTTTGTAGTCAGAAAGACTCATCTTCCTGAGTTCAAAATCCTGTCTCAGATACTTACTAGCAGTGTGACCTTGGATAAGTCACTTCACCCTATTTGAATCAGTTTCCTCATCTGTAAAATAAGCTGGGGGAAGAAATAGCAAGTCACTCCAATATCTTTGCCAAGAAAAATCAAATGAAGTCATAAAGAGTCAGACATGACTGAAAATAGCAGAACAATGATTTTACCCATAAGAATAATGAAATCATCAGGAGAAAGACTGAAAAGAGTAGAACACCCTGGACAGAGTCTTGAGCAAATAGCCATACTAAAGAGATGGGAGATAGATGATCTATATCACATGGATCCTTGAATATATTCTTGAAAAAGAGCTCATTCAGGTTATAAAAACAGGTTTTCTTTTTTCACAATTGGTCATTAAGATATAGAGTTGTAGTTTTAACAGAATAGCAATATAGCAAAAAGGTAGGAGAAAGGGGAAGCAACTCCCCAGGCTCAGAGTTGTACTACTCATAAAGGGTGAGAGCATGAAGTAAAGGCAAGTATTTGATTTTTTTTAATAGTTATCAGTAAAAAAGAACACTCTGGTTGTCATGTTCTTAGCCTCCAGTGTTTCAAGATTGCTAATCTGCTGCTTCAGGGCATTTATGTTTTGAAAAGCTCCAAGGAGCAAAGAAGATAAGGGAGCACACAAAAAATAATTTTGAAGTTCTCATTCAAACCAAACACTAGAATCCTGGAATGAGAGGGGAAAATCTCTCTTTTCATTCAGCTCTCTTCACTTTAAATATCGTCATGAGGTTCAATTGTGTACACGTGTGTGTGTGTGTGTGTGTGTGTGTGTGTGTGCATGTAAAGGAAAGGGGTATATTAGTCATAATATAAATACACAAAGAGAGAGAGACACAACTTTACATAAAATTTTTCCACTCCTAGAACATTTCTGTTCATATCCTATAACCACTATATCTGTTATAAGCTTGTCAATTTATATTCTAACAGAAAACTACAGATAATTAGGGAACATAGTGGATAGAATGCTAAAACTGGAGTCAGGAAGACTCATTCTGAGTTCATACACATCTAGGAATCAAACTGGGCCCCATTTGGAGACCGATTATCAAGCCCAACAGGAGCACACATGTTCACCTTCAGAACTCAGACACATTGTTTACTTGTGTGATAAACACAGAGCTGGATATTCAGTATAGAATCACTGATTTTATTCTCAGAGGGTTCTCAGGGTCTATTGACTCCCAAGGTTCTTAACTTATTTGAATGTGTCCTGGTTCTCTCTGGGACTTTGGTCAAGTCTGTGGATGCCCTCTCAGAATAACGCTGTTAAATGAATAGAATAAATTATTTAGTATTGGAAAGAAAACCAATTATATTTAAATATAGTTATGGAAATATTTCACAAGTTCACAGACCACAGGATAAGACCTCCTGATTTAGTCTAGCAGATGAAGAACTGAGGTCCAGAGAGTTTAAGAAACTTGTCTTAAGTCTTAAAGGTAGTGAAGTGGCAGAGGATTTACCCCATATACTACAGGCCTATGGATAGTCTGAAAGATTATGTGTACTAAATCAAATTACTACCTCTGTGAGGATGGCCTATAGCACTAAGAACCAGCTAAACAACTGTTCTGTGACAAATACATTTGCTAAAAACCTTTCTCAATGTTACCCTGGAAATGTCCAGAGGTCACAAGGGAACTCCAAATAATCCAGAAGCACCCCAGTGTTTTCTAACCCCAAATAACAATGACCACTAATTTAAGAGAGGTATTACAATCTTTGATACATTTGCCCCATTTAATGCCAGATTACCTTTGAAACTAGCTATCCAGGATTCAATGTATAAAGATCCTGTTGCTATCAACTAGCTTTCAATGAGATGAGACTCAAAGATTTGAACTAATTAATATGCTTTCCATTGAAACTGAAAAAAATTCACAACATAGCATTTTCACTTCTTTTGTTGTTGTTTGCTTGAATTTTATTTTCTTTCTCATTTTTCTTCCTTTTTGATCTGATTCTTCTTGTGAAGCAAGATAATTATACAAATACATATACCTATATTGGATTCATGATTCAAACAAATAAGAGCTGAATGGTAAGGATTTACAGAGACAATGTACAAGATAGCCTACAGAGATTACATCCTATGTAAATATATGATGAAGACTCATGACTTGTCTGGAGATGATCTAGGGCTGCGTACTATACAGAAATCCTAAACTTGTCCTGGGCTGGTCTCAGAATGTTATCAAACCTCATACTACCTCAATGAAACTAGAAAGCACATTAACAGAAGCTCAGCTTTCATATATTGCACATCTCAAGGGCTTAGTCCCTCTAAATATGGTAAATATTTTATTCTATTTTTATACCTAAGTTTTTTCTCTTATCAAAAATAATACAATAATAAATGCTGGATCTCTTCACTATCTTCGTATTAACAAGAATGTCACAGAAATACTCATCAGGGGATTTGATGCTTCAAGAATGTTGAGTTTCTAAAATCTGGCTCTGATTATCCATTATGAAAAACAGAGGCAGTTTACCACTACTTTCATTGTGCTCCTCTAAATCATAGGACCTGCTCTCAAGGATGAAAATGAGGTATCTGTCATCCAAGATGCCAAAGAGATATTCACAGAGTGAATTACATCTCAATTAATTGAAAAGTGCTTTCTGAGGTCAAGAAATCCCACAATTACTTTGATAGAGATTCAAGCTGATCAAAAAACATATCTAAGAATTGCTTCTAAAATAAGCAATATAATAAGGATCATCTAGCTTAGTGTTTATTCCTTAGAGATGTTTATCTATGAGGTGAAGAAATAAAGAAAAAAAGACAAAGAATTCAGTCAATGCTTAAATAAATGCAAGATTCGCAATAAAACTGTACCCTGCAGCTTCTTTATTTTTCAATGATGTGGAGTCCTTAATTATCCACATTCAATTCAATTCATTTCAATAAAATGTATTAAGTATCTGTTATAGGTTATTGCTGAAAAAGAATATCCTACAGTTGAAAAGATACTTTTTAAAGTAAGAGGAGCTGATTCAAATTTAACGCCTTAATTTTACTATGTTACTATGGTGAGTAAATCAGAGCCTCAAGTTCCCCATCTGTAAAATAAAGGGGTTGAAACTGATGACGTCTGAGATCTCTCCAAACTCTATATGGTCCCATGATGACACAGAGAGTCATAAATGGAGCACCAAATGAATTTGTGGATTGGTGGAGTGGTGAGATTCTGATACTGAGAGTTTCCCTCACTCAGAACACAATAGGTCCTTTATTCATTCCCAAATATACCAAGTGATCTCTAAGGTTCCTTTTAATTCCAAATCCCAGGTACTTGTGAGTAGATCTATTTAGTCATAAGTTCTTAAGCTGATTGGTTATTGATAGGCAGCAGCATCTTTATGTGAAAAAGGTAAGTATTCACTTCTCTCCATTCCTTCTTTTCTTGATCAACTTTTTTTGATGGATTTGACATGATGTCTCACAGTAAATTAATTTGCACCAATTAAGTGTCTGCCAAGTGTTAGGCACCATATTGCACAGCAACAAATGGAAATAAGTGCTGGCCCAAATACTAAGGACCTTTAATAAATAAGGGCATATATAATAGAAATTAAACTGCAAGATTAAAAAGAAATTTAATATGTACTACCTGCTCTTTTGGTATGCTCTTTATGAACTTTTCCTGGGATAAGAAGAGAAATTCCATACTCATGAAGCACAGATTAATCTGTACTGATTAAAGTTTGCCCTCTAGTGAATGTTCATAGAACCCTTCATGATTTACAATCATGCCCCACTTTACAAAAGGGCCAATTTTTAAAAAAAAGAACCCTGCATATCTTGTTTCAGTGTGAACTGAATTATGTTGAAATGCAATGAATTACTTGGTATTAAAAAGTTTTTCTGTGAATAACACTTTTGTAAAGAATTTCTGTCAAGGTAAATGATCCATTCCAATGCATTCTTTATGAAAATCCAAATTTTCTTTTTTTTCAGGTAAAGAATTTTCTGTTTAATTCACTGACAATTGTGAACTATTGATGGGTTTTGATTGATAGTGGCTTTTTTTTAAGTTTCAATTTTCAAAACACAAGCATAAATAACTTGCAAAACCCTATGTTCCAAATTTTTCCCTCCCTTTCTCCCATTGCCTCCCTAAACAGCAAGCAATCCAATATGTCAGACATGTGCAATTCCTCTATACATATCTCCATAATTATCACACTGCACTAAAAAAATCATATCAAAAAGGAAAAAAAATGAAAAAAAAAATAAAATGCAAGCAAACAACAGCAAAAAAAAGGTAAAAACACTATGTTGTGATATTGTGTCTGTCCCCAGTCCTCTCTCTGGGTGCAGATGGCTCTTTTCATCATAAGACCATTGGAACTGTCCTGAATCACCTAACTATTGAAAAGAGTCAGGCCAATCAGAATTGATCATCATATAATCTTGCTGTTGCTATGAACAATGTTCACCTGGTTCTACTTATTTCACTCAGCATCAGTTCTTGTAAGTCTCTCCAGGGCTGTCTGGAATCATTCTGCTGATCGTTTCTTATAGAACAATAATATTCCTTAACATTCAACTACTATAACTTATTCAACCATTCTCCAACTGATGGGCAACCATTCAATTTCCAGTTTCTTGCCACTACAAAAAGGGCTGCACATTTTTGGGTCCTTTTCCAGTAGAGACCCTGCTGGACCAAAGGGTATGTACAGTTTGATAATCCTTTAGGCATAGTTCCAAATTGCTTCCATAATGGTTGGATCAGTTCACAACTCCAACAACAATGTATTAATTTCCCAGTTTTCCCACATCCCCTCCAACATTCATCATTATCTTTTCCTGTCATCTTAGACAATATGAAAGGTGTGTAGTTGTACCTCAGAGTTGTCTTAATTTGCATTTCTCTCTTCAACAGTGATTTCGAGCTCCTTTTTATGTGACTGGAAATGTTCATATCCTTTGACCATTTATCAATTGAAGAATGGCTTGAATTCTTATAAATTTCAGTTAATTTTCTATATATTTTAGAAGTGAGGCCTTTATCACAACCTTTGGATGTAAAACTTTTTCCCAATTTATTGCTTCCCTTCTAGTCTTGTCTGCATTGGTTTTGTTTGTACAAAAACTTTCTTTTTTAATATAATCAAAATTATCCATTTTGCATTCCATAATGTACTCTAGTTCTTCTTTGGCTAAAAATTCCTTCCTTCTCCACAGATCTAAGAGGTAAACTATCCTTTGTTTCTCTAATTTGCTTATAATATAACTCTTTATCATGAACTCATTTTGATCTTATCTTGGTATTGAGTGTTAGGTATGGGTCAAAGTCTAGTTTCTGCCATATTAATTTCCAATTTTCCTGGAAGTTTTTGCCAAATACTGAGTTCTTATCCCAAAAATTGCTGTCTTTGGGTTTATCAAACACTAGATTAGGATAGTCATTGACTATTGTGTCTTGTGAACCTAACCTATTCAACTGATCAACTACTCTATTTCTTAGCCAGTACCAAATAGTTTGGATGATCATTATTTTATAATATCATTTTAGGTCTGATACAGGTAGGCCACTTTTGTTTGCATTGTTTTTCATTTATTCCCTTGAAATTCTTGACCTTTTCTTCTTTTAGATGAACTTTGTTATTAGAAAATCCAAATTTTCAAATACAATTTGTATAAAGCAGGTTACCCAATATCTCATGACTCCTCATGCCTGACTATCTTATTCTAGATTGCTTTTTTAATTTTGGAGGTACCAATAATAAGCATGACCATTAAAACTAATAGCACAATCATAAATAAACAATGATAAAAGCTAATATTTATGTATTACTTATTATGTGCAATGCACTGTGCTGGACCTTTTACAATTATCAACTTATTTGAACCTAGGAGAAATGATGGGAGGTAGGTGCTGTTGTTAACCACATTTCACAAATGAAGACTATGAGGCAGGAAAAAAGTTTAAGTGACTTGGCCAAGGTCACTCAGTTAATAAATATCTGATATTAAACTTAAAATCAAGTCCTTTTGATTTCTGGCTCTTTACTCTGTCCAATCTGTCAACGACCTTCCCTTTTCACTTGTTTAATTATGGCCTATGATTTCATTGGTGTAATTCCCAGTGAAAGACATTCCCTCCAATAATACAGGTGAGGGGGCAAGTAATGAGAAGCTTAAGTAATTTGTGTCACACAATCAGAATGTATCAGAAGTGAGTCTTAACCATGTTGTATCTAGACCTCTATGAACTCTCCCATACTGTCTTCCTTATCATCTACATTTTATAGGGAAGGACATTGAAAATCAGAGAGTTTGTGACCTCTCAAGGGTTAATAAGTATTCTTTAGAAAAGGGCAATATTCAAACTTAAATTTCTCTTGACTCCAAGTCAAACAACAAATTCTTTCTCTTCTCAATATCTTGATCAGTAAAAACTTTTTGAGATATTGCTGCTGCTACTGCTGCTGATGATGATGATTATGTTTAGGGTACCACAATATGCATTTCTATATTTTCATTTCTATATCACAGTATTTCAATATTCATTAAACATTTCTGTGTTCTGCATCGCAAAGAATATTCTTTTTTAACAAGAAAAATATATTTTAATTTGTTCACAGTTTATCAATTTTCTCTCTAGGGGACAAGAGCATATTTCATCATAACTTCTATGGAAATGTCTTAAATCATTGTATTGATTGGAGTAGCTAATTTCTTTCACAGTTGGTCATCATTACAACAATGCTCTTAGTGTATACAAGGATTTCCTTCTTGATCTTGCATAAATAATATATTTCTCTCTCTCTCTCTGTCTCTCTGTCTCTCTGTCTCTGTCTCTCTCTCTCCCCCATCTCTCTCCCTCTCTCTCTTTCTGTCTATCTCTCTCTCTCTCTCTCTCTCTATATATATATATATATATATATATATATATATATATATATTTAAATCATTTTATAGCACAATAGTACTCCATCACAATCATATGCCATAACTTGTTCATCCATTCCCCAGCTTATAAGCATACCCTCAAAAGAACAATATTTTTAAAAGAAATCTGAAAAGAGAAAACTCTATACTAAGATGACTTGTCATTTTCTAAACACTACTTCCAAGACTGAGAAGACTTAACTTCTCCTTTTGATTCATCCTTAAATGAAATCTTCATTTTTTTCCCCATCCATGACTTGCCAATTTGCTACTAGAAAAGTAACTGAGATGCCACCAATTTAATTCCTAAGTTTTACTATAGCACAAACAAGGTAGAAACAAAGGGCCTCCTTTTGGAGGAAAAGCAAGTAATTAGAAAAAAGGAGACAAAAAGCATCATGACAAAGTATTAAATAAGAGGAAAGGCAAATGGGCTTGCATTTGAAAAATGACACATTTTAAACCATTCTACTGCATTAAAGTCTTGCTTTAAAAACAATGTTTCATCAATCCTCCTTGACATCCATAATAATGATAAAATATTCTCACACATTTTCATATGTAATATTTCCTAAATGGTATAATAAAGTCTGTCAGGTGCCCCCTCAGCACACTCCCAGAAAAGTACTGTCCTTTGTTCTGTGCAGTATTGCATTTACATATTAGAGAACTATGAAATATTTACAAAGGAAAGGCTAAATCAATACAGCTTTAAAATTTGCACTCCAGTCTTCAGGGACTTATATCATCTTGATTTAATGAAGTACAAGGAGGAAGAATGTTGACACATAGGAAAAATATTTCGTTTCCCTCTTTATTGTACATACAAAGTAGACTTTTCTGGTGGCTCATGCAAATAATTATTACACTTTATATGCCTCGACTATTATTTGAGACATCACATATTGCAAAATTGAAATGGCCTTAAGAAGAAAAAAAATTTAAAAATGTCATCTGTATCATAATGAAGAAATACTTTTTATTTACTTGTCTTGATTATTAGAGAGCTTATACTTTTAAATCATTCTTTGGATTTTAAAAAGTCACTTAATTTAGCAGTGTTCAGCAAATTATTCAAGAGAAAGGATCCAAATATATCAGAAATGAGAAAATGAGACACAAAGGATATATTTTCATCTCCTGAACTGATTATTTATGCTTATAAGCACTCATTAGTGTAAATTAGAGTCACATCCATAAATTCCACCATAGTAATAGCAGACTGTATTCATTTCCAGGCATTGAATTCTCACTTTCTCCTTGCATAAATGACTAATCTTACAGTTTTCTCTATTGTGGTATATTAATGAGGAAGTCCAAAGGGATAGGGGGAAGTGGAGTATTAAAAGAAATATTTCTTGAATTAAAATATAAAATATGCTAATGATAAGAGTTTTTGAAATGGAATTAATTAAGTCTGACTCAAGTTTGGCATAAAAATATAACTTGTTTCTTGTATGGAAATATTTGCAAAGTGCTTAGCACAGTGTAGATAGTAGGCTTTCTATAAATGTTTATTCCCTTTCTTTTTCTTAAACTTAACAATTGAATAAACAAAGCTCTGTCCTGCCCCTTGGTAGTTTTGTAACCTCAGATCAGCCTCAGTTTTCTTATCTTAAAAATATAGATAATAATCTCCAAGCCCTAAAATATTATTGTAGGAATCAAATGAGATCATCCTTTGAAAATGAAAAGGTGCTTTAAAAAAAAGATTATCTAAACTCCATAAATGTTACTTAGTTTATTCTGTGCAGCACCAAAGCTAAAACTACAGATGTTATCAATACTTAACAATAATTTTATTATGTTGTTGACAGCATAGCTTTTTGATCTAAATAATTTTATTTCTTTAATTCAGTCTGGATAAATTTAAAATTTTGTGCACATTGAAAATTACAAAATTACTATTCTGAATTACTAGCCAAATTTGACCAGAGTTCCCCATCCAATAGACTGGATATAACTATTCATAATCTCAAAGCTTTAGATTACAATTCTCTAATTCAGTTTGCTGCCATTACAATCCCCACTTCTCATTCACAATCTTAGGGGATTCCTAGAGAGAGAAACAGCTGGCGTCAGCAATGCTTTCTTGGTTCTACTTTGGAATCAAGCTGATGCTAGCATTCCTGCATGCATATGTGCACATGCAAGCAAACATGCATATATGCATACATAGCCATGACCTTAAGGCTTCAAGAAAATGGAAAGTGACTTGTCCTCACAAAATATTTAAGAGCCCCTGAGGCTTTCTAAATTTGAGGCTATCAATGATTCGTAAAATAAAGAGAATGGAATTATTATTTCCACTACTCCCCTCCAATGGTCCAGGTAATAAAGCATTGGCTCCACTCTCATTTTCTGTTGTTGTTAAATTTGATAAATGTTATTAAGTAATAAAAAATTCAAATTAGGATTTCACAAGGACATACATTCAAATACTAGAATCATACTGTTGATTTCCCATCCCCCAAATGATGATTTTAAAAATAACTTTATTGATAATCTTTTGTTTTTACAACTCTTTCATTTCCAAATATATCTTTCCCAAAATGCTGAAGCAAAGAACAAACACTTGTTTGTCCTTGAAACAAAGGATGAACAAGAAAGGGAAAAAAGCAGTTAAGCAAAACAAACCAATACATCGACTCTGCAATGTTCCATGCCTGTAGTCCCCAACTTTTACAATGAGGAAAAGGAAATGCTTTTTCTCATTTCTTCTTCAGCCTATTACAATGATCAGTCAAGCCTGGTCATTATAATTACATAGAAGTAATCTTTTTTCCCCTTTTTCATTCTTTCCATGCATGGACTCTGCTTTCAAAGGATAACCCAAATATCAATGTGTATATATTTTTCTTTCTTAAAAATCCATGTTATTGATGCATTGTGCCTTTATGTAAATTATTTGTTTTTAGTATTCTTTTCATATATTTACTATAGTAATAGTGTACATTATTCTCTTTGTCCTGCTTATTCTATTCTTGACATATTCATTTAAGTCTCCATCTTTATCTTATTTCCTCCTATTTGTTCTTTCTTAATAAATTAATGTATTCTATTCCAAATATTATAACTGAATTTAAGAATGAGAAAGGAGTTCCATTATAGAGCTTACATAGTCCAACTTGGATCCCACTGGAACCAGTGTTACAACTCATCCTTACAAACCGTCTTTGACTTTTGCTTGAAGACCTCCAGAGCCAGCATCATACAGTGGAAAGATACTGAACTAGAAGTGATAGAAACTGAGTTCAAATCACAAATCTTTCACTTAATATCTATGTGACTTCCAGGAACTCACTTAACCTTTCTAAGAGCCAAATTCTTCCTCTATTAAATGAGAAGATTAGATTATATTATCTCTAAGGTCCCCTCCAGTCCTTTATCTGTGGTCCAATGTTTGTAGCTCATCAGCTAGCTAATCCATTCTATTTTTGGTGATAGAGCTAATCATTAAAAGGTTCATTAAGCTTAAATTCACCTTGTTCAGACTCCCATTCATTGTTTTTAGTTCAGGGAGGCCCAATAGAATAAGTCTCTTCCCTGTAGACATAACTTTTCAAATATTTGAAGGTAATTTTCCTAATTATTTCTTTTCTAACCCTTCCCCCCCCACCCTGTTGCCCATTCTTCTCCAATTTAAACATTCCTGATTTCTTTTGCTATTTTTTTTTTTTTTGCTGAGGCAGTTAGGGTTAAGTGACTTGCCCAGGATCACACAGCTAGGAAGCTTTAAGTGTCTGAGGCTAGATTTGAATTCAGGTCCTCCACACTTCAGGGCTGGTCTCTATCCACTGCATCACCTAGCTGCCCCTGCTATTTCTCATAGGACATAGACTCCACCTATAATAATTTTCAGACTATCAATGTTCTTCCTAAAAAAAATACAAACAGGATCCAAAATTGATCACAATAGTCTAGATATGATTTAACTAAAACAAAGTACCGTAGGACTATAGATTGCTTATTTCTAAAAGCTGTCTCTCTCTCAGTGGAGCTCAAGGATGCATTAGGTTTTTTGATGCTACATCAACAATCAACATTGTGGACTCATATTGAACTTTCAATTCACTAAAATCTCCAGATGTGTTTAAGATAAATTTTTGTCCAACTATGCCTCTCCCATCTTATACCTATGAAATCAATTTCTGAACTCCAAATGAATTATTAAATTTATCCTTATTTAATTACTTAGCAGATTCACTCCAATGTTTTGACCTATCAAAATCTTTTTGGATTGTGACTCTATAATTCTATGTGCTACTTTTTCCTGTCTAGGATTGTATCATCTAAAAAAGTAATAAACATGTTTTCTATGTGTTGATCCAAGTTGTTGATAAATATGTTAAAAAGCACAGTTCAAACACAAATATCTAAAGCTCTCTACTACTTCCAAGTCAACATAGAATTATTGATCACTTATGCCCCCATTCAACCAGTTCTAAATGAACTTGATTTCCCAGCAGTCATCCTATAGCAATAAATTTGTTTTACTAAGCCCACTATTAAAATATGATTTTAAAAAACACATTGATTAAACACCTATTATGTGCAAGGGAATCATTCTAGGTATTAATGATTTCTCATTTTATCATATACCAGTTGAAACAGTTGAAATAGCTTCCTTGTCTCATCTGAACATGGGGATATGATTTGGGATTTTAAATTGAAAATATAACAGAAGTGTTTTTTTTTACCATATTTAAATAAGTAATATCTTTGGATAATATTCATCTTCTATGTATTTCCCACTCACACTAAAGATACTGAACTTTATTGTCTGACTTGTAATTTCATTGGTTCAAGGATCCCTGGATCCTTTACCTATGTAAATGTGGAACCATTATGCAATTTGTAAAGTTAGAGATTTCCTGTTGGAATAAGAGGTCAAGGAAATTGTCATAATCATACAGCAAGTATATGTTAGAAGAAGGACTTAAACACAGTTTATACTGATTTTGAGATTAGTCTTCTCCTATGCCATAATTTTTTTTATCATGGTACACACTGGTCTTATAATTCAGTAAAATCACTCACTTCTGATTATCCTCAGTACTTAGCATAGTACCTGGCACATCGAAAGAACTTGATAAATATTTATTGATTAATCGACTGATCTAATACTACCAATTTTGCTCACATATTCAGAAAAAAAAAAGATAATACTCATTTTTCTCTCTTATTTCCTCCTTCCCTGTATTTCTATCACTTTCCCTATGACTTCCTTTTAACATAGTTTCCCATAAAATTTTATTTTCTAGAGCAATAACATAATTTACATTTCAGTTTTTTCTGTTTATCAGACTACTACAAAACATTATTAGGTAAGTTTCACAAAAATACATTGCACACATTTTCAGACTTTTTTGGTGTATTGACTATGCAGATTTTTCCTGTTTTTTTTCTTTGTTTTTTAAAAATACTAATGATTACATAAAACAGCTCTCTTAAAAGGAAAAAGGAAAGCATCCTGGAAGAAACTATGATGATATTAAAAAATAATAAAAACATCAATAAGACATATTTTTTAAAAAATTATTATTAGACTCCTGTAACATACTGAATAATTTTTCTAAAGATATATTCAGTAAGCTGAACTAGCCTTTTTATAAAATCAATTTTTCTTTATGAATTTTCTCCCTCTTTTTCTCCCAACTCCTTATCCAGAAAATGTATGGATTCTATTTGATGAAGATTAAAGTCCTTCTTTTCCAGTGCGTTCAGTAACTTCAGATCAAATCAACTATCTCACCTTAGCTCAATATCTTAAATTTAATTCTGGGGTCAAAGTGATTCAATACTGGGCCATTTTACAATGTTCACCTCTTTACTTACTTTGAGTACTTATTAATACTTCTCATTACAAGGATGCTTGTCCACTATTATCTAGAATAAGATTCTTATGCATATCACATATCAGATAATAATGATTTTTGCTTACTACAAAGGCAGTATTTCTCAAACCCATGACCTGAAGGTGAGAGACTTTAAATTCCCTTAGTAATCTCTTGAGCCAATAGTTTCCCCACTGTGAAGTCCATAGAAAACGGTGCATCTGTTGCTAATATATTATCTTAATGTTCCAACCATCTGCCTAAATAAAAAACAGAATCAGAAGGCTTGAAGAGGCATGTCCTTCCAGCTAGAACCACCAGAGAAATAAATTAAAGATGAAAAAGCCTGGAATGCTGTGTCTCCAAGGTCAAGAGGAGAAGCCTGTGCCAACTTTGGATATATTTTTTAATTTTCCAATATTATTTTCTTTGATATGGACATAATTTTCTTTTCTTACTGTAAAGTACTAGCCAAATTTCCAATAGCCCCAATAAGCACCTTAGAAAAAAATTGTTCCTTTAGATTGAAGAAGCTGGTGTCCTGGATTCAGGCAATTCTGCCATCTTAGCTGTTAGACCAGGGAAGTAACACAGCAGGGGATAAGAAGGGCCCATTTAGTTAAGCACCATATCCAATATCACATTTCCAGCTGTGAAGATGAGATTAATCACTTACAGGCAGAGATCATGGGTCAATATATGACATCCAGAACCCAATTTTATGAGTACATGTACCCTTGCATTCCTTAAACTCTAGTTGGAGATTTGAGCTTTGCTTCTCCTTTTATTTAGAAAATGCTTCACTCCTCTTTTGTTTTGGTTTGAACTTAATGGTTGTTACTGTGGTCACGTACAGCAACCCTAGAAGGTGATATCTGAAAGTACAGTTATGAGTACCGACTTCCCACATACAAGCAAACTTCCCATGTGTCCTCCTGAGTTTGAACAGAACCTTGGTTTCTGAATTGTATTTCCATTCTGCTGCCACTCTATAAGATATATTAATTACTATGTGCTTTATATATTTCTTACAGGAAGGTTAGTTTCACAATTTCATTAAATTGCAAGTAGGGGACACATCTGGATGTTTTGAATTAAACCAAGAAGTGTAGAAAGTGTATACATACTTATAAGCTGTTATGAGGAAACAAGCAGTTTTCACTGACATTAAACATCTATAATATATACCTGTGATAGGCAGCTTGAAAAAAAAATCTGACTGGAAGATCAAAGATTTAGAGCTAAAAGAGTTCAGAGGTCATCTAGTTAAATAAGCAGTTAAGTGGCACAGTGGACAGAAAACTGAGCCTGGTGTCAGGAAGATCTGAATTCAAACCCAAACTCAGACACTTACTGTATGACCTGGGTAAATCACATACATCCTATTTGTCCCAGTTTCCTCATAAAAAAGGATAAAATAGCACCAATACAGGATTCTTTTGTTGATATTGTTGTTTCTCCTCCCCCAGGATTTTTGTGAGAACTAAAAACATTTTGCCAATTCAAATAAACCAGGTAGAAAATGCCATCCATATACATAGAGAGAGAACTATGGAGATCAAAGAATACTATTTTCACCTTTTTTTCCTTCTGTTTTTTTTTCTCGTAGTTTCCCCCTTTTATTCTGATTTTTCTCAACTAATATGACTCATATGAAAATATGAATGTAGATGTAGAAACTAAGGAAAGCACTTTGTAAATCTTAAAGTGTTACATAAATTATATTATTAATTCTCTCGTTTACAGATAGAGAAACTATAGCTCAGAAAGGTTAAATAATTTTCCCAAAATCACTCAGTAAGATCTTAGGATCAACAATAAGTCAAAGCCAAGTTCTATACATAGATTAAATGATTTCAAATCAAATGCGATGTCTTCAATCCAAAACAATTATTTCAATAAAAGGCAGCACCACAACTCCAGTCTTGATGTCAGTAAGACCTGGTTTCAAGAATTGGCTCTGAGACATATGATGACTATGTGACTAAGGGTAAATTCTTTCAGGAACACTGACTTTGAGAAACAAACTACCTGATGATATGGTTTGTTAAAGAAAGCTCATCCCACTACTGAAATAATAGGTTTAGACCCCACCCACCCCCAATATAAATCATATATAGATAGATAGATATAGATAGATAGATGCATACATGCATATATGCACATGTGTATATGTATATGTATATATAAATATAACTTCTCCTACTCAAATAAAATGCTATTAATCATGCAATGTAATATCTCCAATTTTTTTTCATGAAATAGTATACTATTACGTACAACTGCTGAATCACCAAACTCTCAGTCAAATACTACTTAGTTGTCACCAGCTATGGAAGGCCATTAGATAAATGTCAAAACTCAAATATTGAGCTATTGGCCTTGGAACCAGGAAAACCTAGTTCAAATCTAGCCTTGAAGGTCAGAAGGTCCTGAGTTCAAATGTGATCTCAGATATTTAACACTACCTAGCTGTGTGACCCTGCGCAACTCACTTAATCCCAATTGCCTCAGGAGAAAAAATATAGCCTTAAACATTTACTATGGGATCCTCAGCAAATCATTTAATAACCTCTAATTGCCTTCATCCACTGAAGAAGGAATTGATAAACCACTCTACTATTTTTGCTAAGAATATCCCATAATGGGATCATGAAACTGAATATAACTGAACAATACCACCAACAAAGGGTATGTTTCTACATGGTTTACAGTAGACTTTTTATATATGACTATAATTAATATTTCTGTGTATTTCAAAAGATCTAATAATCACAAAATAATAATAAACAATAGCATAATGGAGTTTTGGGACATCCTATGTATGTGTATATGTATATATATATATATATATATATACATATATATATGCATATGTGTATGTATATGTGTGTGAGTGTATTTGTGTGCCATTTCTTGTGTGTATGTACATGCATACTACCAATTATCAAGAGACTAATGAGTAATATTAACCCAAGGGATTGCCTAATGGCCACTATTCAATGTAAAATTAAAAAAAAAAAATCCTTCTCTCCCAAATAATTTTTTTTTTACTTGCTTAAACTCTTAAAGGCAAATGCTGTCCAATAGCCAGTTGTTGAATATTAACTTTTATAATATGTTTGTGCTTTGTTTTGAACACAATGACCCAGTGGATTACCTCTATTCATTTGTAAATCCACAATGTTCAGATGGGCAAGGAACAAAGAGCCATTTAGTGGGGAGCCTAAGAGACTCAAGTGCTGATCCATAAAACTAGTGTTAGACCACCTACAAAAACATTTCTTGCGTGACATTTCAGAGGGCATATAAATAAAAGCAAAAGCAAAATGGTAAAAAAAAAATAGTGTATTTCTTTAGGAATGAAGTTATAGCAGATCTAGACAGCTTAAATAAGTTTATTAGGGCATTTTAAATTATTAATAATCAGTTTTGATTGACAGATGCATGTTGCAATTGCAGTGAGACAAGGATATAATTGAATTGATAGTTAATGAATGACTCTGTAAATCATTAGAGTAAAGCTCAAGTGATTTCTTGCCTGAACCCCATGGCAGAATTTTTATACATTAGTCATAATACTATTGATGTGCTGTCACTCTGATATTAATATCACTGCATGATGCCAAATCAGTAAAGTATCAACAAAGTTTTCACATCCTCTGCTCTTATGGGAATTTTTATAAAACATAATGAAAAAGAAATAATTCTATATCTACCACATAAAACAAAGACTTTTCAAATTCATTCATTCAATCATTCAACAAATATTTATTAAATGTGAGTTCACAAGTTCTAATACAGCAACAAACTCCGTCTTCATTATTGTCCATAAAATTAGTTGGCATAACATTTCAATACCAGAGGGAAAATCTACAATTCCAAATAGTTTATAATAACTCAGAAACATTTAATGATAGATCTTTATTTAATGTGTTCTATTTAGAAATACCAAAATTTTAGATAAAAAAGTTTCAGAATGGAGCTGAATACGACTCTAAATACCATCCAGTCCAACTCCATCCTAAGAGACTAAGATTAAAGGCCATGTCCATAGTTATAGCTACTTAGTAGCAGAGATGGAACATGGACTCAAATCTCCTGACACCTTGATCCATTGTTGTTTTTGGAATACTGCACTTGCCTCTAGTTTTTAATAATATCTTTATATAACAACAGTTTTGAACTGACTTATCAGGACTAACCTTGTAGATTACTAAAATAAAGAGTACTCAAAATAATACAACAAAATTAAATAACATAAAATGGCACAACAAAATAATGCAACACCCTAGTCAATCTGTTAAGCAATAAAAAATTATTAAATACCTACTATGTGTCAGGTACTGTGCTATAGCTTAAATTATCCTCCTGACACACAGTAGGTGGCTAATACTGGACAGACCCCACAACCTCGTAGGGCTATAGGCAATCGAGATTGCAGAGTTTGCTGTTTGCATTACATGTCCTGGCCAAAACCAAACCAATAAACAAAATCATTGACACTTCAGTGAATCCATAATTTCTTTCATTTACAGGGGCAATGGCAGTGTTGATTTGATTATATTTCTCATAGCAAAGAATTGAGTCAAGGGAGTAAGTACTGCAGGAGTAGCAAGGCAGAAAATGACTAAAATAAAGATGAGGAAACATGGCTTCAGTAAATTCTGTACTGAGTGATTTAGACCTTCCCAGGCTTGATAATTGGGAGTCTTAATTTAGAAAATGAAGCATCAGTGGCAGCAAAAAAAAAAAAGAAAAAAGAAAGAAAAAAAGAAAGAAAGAAAGAAAGAAAGAAAGAAAGAAAGAAAGAAAGAAAGAAAGAAAGAAAGAAAGAAAGAAAAAAAGAAAGAAAGAAAGAAAGAAAGAAAGAAAGAAAG
>JAJPUD010004590.1:62275-99829 GCA_023553655.1 Myrmecobius fasciatus | reverse complement strand
AAAAAAAAAACATACAATTGATCTATATATTCGACACATGTATTGTATTAAATTCAATTCCTTGTTATCATTATTCAACACACTGATGGACTGATTTTTCTAGGTTCTGTTGATGATAATGGTCCAATGATGGATCCTAATTTAATAACACTTAGATATTAAAAATTGAACATTATAATTTTAGCCAAACAACAACAACAACAAAGATCAATATCTCCATTGCTGGGTACATCATCTGTTTTGTAGGAGGACAATTATGAAACTAAACAGAATCTCAAAATAAATTCTTTGCTTTATAATGTATTCAGGTTAAAAATACATTTACCAAATACCTTTATACTGTCTAGTTCAATATAAGGTCATTTTATGTCCCAATCCACAAAACAACAACTATTTTTTTATGTGATCAAAATTATGTTACCTAAGAAATGGCATTATGAGTTGCTTTCCAGTAGAATTTACTTGATAAAAGCTATCATTTCAGGATGTAGATACATAAAAGTAAATACATTTGAATACTTGTATTGTGCTAATTTTAATGGCATGTTTTATAAAATGCTGAATTGATGATTTTTAAGGTTGCCTTTCTTTTTTGCCCATGTGTCACAGCAGACTAATTTGATTAAATAAACATTTATTAATTAAAATACCCACACTGTACAAAGGAAAATGTTAACAAAAAGATTAGCAAATCATATAGCCCATATGTCTTGATGACATCTTAAACAGAACTCAACATGCCCAAAGATGAACTCATCTCCCCCCCTCCAAACATTCCAGAATCCATAAAGCCCCTTATATCCCATCTCTTCCTACTTTTGTGGTCCCTTTTACATATTCTGTAGCCAGTGACACTGACTTCCTAGCTGAAGCATATGATTCTAAATCTCCCAACTCTAACACTTTTCTCTAGCTATTCCCTATTTTGTAGAACACACTCCATACTCAGCACTGCCTCCTGGTTTCTTTCAAGTCCAAGATAAAATCCTGCCTTTTGCAAGAAGCTTTTCCCAGTTCTCCTTAATTTTATTGTCTTTCTGTGCTTAAGAAATGCTGATGTCTTTCCTCTGAGATTACTTCCAATTTATCTTGTATATATCTATTTCTGTGTTATCTCCCCTAATAGACTGTGAATTCTTTGAAAGCAGGGCCTATTTTTTCCTTTCTTTGTGTCCTCAATGCTTAGCATGGTGCCTGCCATAGAGCAGGCATTTAATAAATGCCAATTAACTGACTTCATAGTTCTTAAAGTCTAAAGAAGGAAAATAAACTTTTTGCATAAATGTGAGTTCCAGCTCATACTTAAAATCTCTCTTTTTCTTCAAGGCCTAACTCAGAATTTGTATCCTTCAAGAAATCTTTGCTATTCCCTCTGATCAGGTGAAATAAAAGTATACACAGTTTGTGTTTATTTATACTTTTTTAAATCTAGTAATTATTAATAATATTAAATAAAATAAAATATGATAAATGCAATATTGATGGATTTTGTAAACAAAGTTTAGAATTGTCATTGGGAGAACTATGGTAAGAATAACTTTATGAGGTAGAGGAAAGTATGGAATATATGTATATATATATATATATAGCCTCTGAGGAAGCCATTAAGATCATTGACCACAGAGTCAAAGGACCTAGATTAAAATCACATTTCTGATGCAAGCTATCTGTGTGACCTTTGACAAGTCAGAATTGAGGACCAAAATTCAGATGAGCAGTCATAATACATAAATATGTACATACATATTTATATATTACATATACATATACATAAATACATAAAAGTACTTTGTAGCAAAATGGTAAATAAAAATCAGGGAAGTTTTCAGGAGATAAATATGATCCCTGAGCATGAGATTAAGACAACGAAAAGGATTCAACTAATGTATTGTTGATAGAGTTGTGAACTGATTCAACCATTTTGGAAAGCAATTTGGGATTATGCTGAAATAGCAATAAAATTGCATACAACTTTTGATCCAGCAAGAATTCTACTAGGTCTATAACCCAAAGAGATCATAAATAATAGAAAAGGACCCACCTATACAAAAATATTTGTAGCAACTCTTTGTGATGGCAAGGAATTGAAAACTGAGATGACCATCAATTAGGGCATGGCTGAACAAATTTTGGAATATGAATGAAATTAAATACTAATGAGCAATAAGAAATGATGAGCAGACATATTTCAGAAAAAACCTGGAAAGACATGAATTGATGTTGAGTGAAGTGAGCAGAAGCAAGAAAACATTGTATACAGTAACAGCAACATTGTCAGATGATCAACTAGATAGACATAGATGTTCTCAGCAATACAATTAAGACAATTCCAAAAAACTAATGATGGAAAATGTCATCCACATACAGAAAAAGAACTATGGAGTCTGAATGCAGATCAAAGCAGATTATTTACACTTTTTTCTGTCATTGTTATTGTTGTTTGTCTCATGCTTTTTTCTGATTATTCTATCACAACATGACTAATGTAGAAATATGTTTAATATACTTGCACATTGGTAACCTATATCAGATTTCATGCTATCTGGAGGAGGAATGGAAGGAGAGAGAAAAAAATTTGGAACTCAACACTTGAATGTTGAAAACTTTCTTTACATACAATTAGAAAAAATAAAATACTTTTAAGTGGGGAAAAACAAGAAAGTTTCAGAATATATATTCTATATTTTCTTTCAGGTTAAATAAAACCTAGTCTATGTTTTTTAATCAAATCAAATAAAATGGTTTCTAAAAGAAAAGAAAAATAGTTCAATCAGATGCCTTGAAGTCTGAAAGCACTAAAGGTAACTGAGGTCTGGAAGGTAAACAGATGCCAAAGAACTAACTAGTACAGTTAAATCAGCACCTAAGAAAGAAAGCTGTACAGTACTAGGGAAGAAACTCAGAGAAACAATTCTGAGAAGAGATATTTAGGAGACATTATTATTGAAATAATCTTCTCCCCTATCCAAGAACTTTTCAGGCATTTCCTGTTGAATTAAATAGGAACCAACCCTTTGACAAGGGTTTTTGGATGGAAGGAAGAAGATTAACTTAATAGGTGATGTCTAGACACTCAAGGCAAAAATAAATCTGAAAGTGTCCCCTAGAAAGAATTCTCCTGGAAATAGCTCAAATCAGCTTTGAAATAAGACAGATACACAAAACTTAAATAATTTGTTTGTTTGTTTATCTGGTGAAATTAGGAACAAAGTCAAGACATGAAATTTCACTGGTGTAGGGAATTTAAGATCAAGAAAATTTTTCAGTCAATATAGTATAGTATCCTCTCTGACACATAATCTTAAGCTATTGCCTAGATCCTAGAATACTGAGAGGATGTGTGAATTCCCCATCAATCACATCGACAATATTTATAAGAAGAAAAATGAATCCTGGCTTTGAGGTATGAACATTCTAGTCAGTACATCACATTGCCTTTTGGTGGGTAGGGGTGGGAAGGAGTGAATTATTACATTTAAGTTATATAGTTTAAAAGTATTTACCAAGTTTACCACATTTCACAAGTTTTTGGGAAGTTTGTTATCATGCAAGTACATTGAATGAATAAACTTCCAGAAGAAACCTTTTTGTAAGAGACAGAGACAGAGACACAGAGAGACTGTAAGTTCCACTTAAATCACCAACATGACTTTTGAGAAATGATTCAACATTCTTAAGAACAGCACCATATATTTGTTTCAATTATAGTTAAATGGATGAATACCAGCAAATATTTACCATTTAGGTACTACTCTAAACACTTTCTTTGGACGCTTTTCCTACCCTAGCCAATGTGCCAGATATAAACTGGAAATTTTGTTTAGGTACATTACTAAAAAATAATTTTTAAAATATATATACTATATTCTTTCTGTACATTGTAGTAAGAACTCTTTTAATAATGTTTACATATAAAAAAGTTAATCAGCAGGAAGCACAAAACTAGGAAAAAATCTTTACAGACAGTACTTCTGATAAAGGTCTCATTTTTAAATATATAAAGAACTGTGTAGAATTTATAAGAACACAAGTCATTTCCCAATTGATAGTCAAAGGATATGAACAGACAATCTTCAGATGATGAAATTAAAGACATTTATACTTATATGAAAAAATACACTGAGGTACCACCTCACACTTCTCAGATTGATTAAGATAATAGGAAAATATAATGATAAATGTTGGAGGGAGTTTGGGGAAAAACTAATGCATTGTTGGTGGAGTTGTCAAATGATCCACCCATTCTGGAGAGCAATCTGGAATTATGCCCAAAGGGCTATAAAACTGTGTATGCCCTTTGACACAGCAGTGCCATTACTGGGTCTGTATCTCAAAGAAATCATAAAAGAGGGAAAAGGACCTACATGTACAAATATGTTTGTAGCAGCTCTTTTTGTGGTAACAAAGAATTGAAAGAGGAGTGGATGCCCATCAAATGGGGAATGGTACATGAAGATAATTGTTCTATAAAAATGATAAACAAGCTGATTATAGAAAAACTTGTAAAAATTTGCATGAACTGATGCTGAGCAAAACAAGGAAAAGCAGGAATACATAATAACAGCAAGAATGCACAATGATCAACTATTAAAGATTTGGTTCTTCTCAGTGGTTCAGTGTCCCAAACAATCCCAATAGATTTTGGACAGAAAATGCCATCTGCATACAGAAAAAGATCTAAGGAGACTAAATGTAAGTCAAGACATGCTATGCTCACTTCTTTTTTCCATTTTTTATATCTCTCATAGTTTTTCCCTTTTGCTCTGCTTTTTCTCTCCCAACATGATTCATAAAGAAATAAGTATTTAAAATAAACTTATTACAATAAAAAGATAAGAAGAAAATAAAAAGAATAACCATAAAAAAGAAAATTAATCTGCAAACTCATTTATTATGCATCTACTACAATTTAGGTATTGAACTAAGCACTGGTATTTTGCTTACCACATGAACATATCAAAACGTATGTACTTTTATATTATTATATTCAACAGATTTATTGTGCTTTCTTTGCTATCTTTTGCTTAAGCTAATAGAAAAATTAATTTGCATTGCCTGAACATATACTAATTGATGATATGAACTAGGCAACCCCCTGCCTCCCCTCAAAAAAAAAAGGATATCAATAGCAACAAAACAGCCTAATATTATAATCAAAAATGGGTAGTTATTATTTTGAAATCATCACATAATCAGCAATATATAGGTATGAAAAAATAAGGATAGGTTACATTTCAAAAATCGAATTGTCCTTCCAATGAACTTTAGCTGCTCACTGCTGTAAAAAGAATTTCTGTAACAGCACTATCCTATTGCTGAAACGTTGTCCTCTCTTTTCCTTTCACATATTATGTTAGATTTAGCTGATAGTTCAGTAAAACTTTCAGAGATTCTCCTCACACCAAGAACAACTTTTTGACATTTAAATTTTTGAACGATGTGTGAAACTTCATATTTACTCCAAATTTTTTAATTTTATTTTATTTGACTTCATCTTACTTTGTTGAGCTTTATTAAAAACTATTCTCTGTTATTCAAGTTATTACTGATTTCTTCTAATTTCATGTTATTTGAAAATTTGGCAAGAATGCTATCTAAAATTTTTAAAATATTAGTATCCCAAATCAAAGAGCATATTCCTGGGGCACTACAATCTATATTTGCCTTATTAATTAACATTATTTCATTAATGATTATCCCATGATTTGTCTTCCAATTAATTTTGAATTAATATAATTATAATGCAATTTAATGTAATTATTAACATCAGAATTATATACACAATTTTATAATATTCATCTAATTATTTATGAATTAATATAATTATAATGTAATTTAATGCAACATTATTAGTATAACAGAATTATATATATATATACATATATATATACATATTACATTTCATATAAGATAGCACATATATAGTATTAGCATATAATTAATAAAGTTTAATATAAAAATATACTGTAATATGTCACATGATATGATGATATATATGTTGTAATATAAGATTAGAGGAGAAGAGATGGCACAATGCAATATAATACAGTGATAAGATATGATATACTTTAATATATATATGTCATATATATATTATATTATATAATAATATAATTCCTTCCTTCTCCACAGATCTGAGAGGTAAACTATCCTATGTTTTTCTAATTTGCTTGTAATATCTTTATACTCTTTATTTCTAAATCATGAACTCATTTCAACCTTATCTTGGTATGTGGTATTAGGTGGAAGTCAATGCCTAATTTCTTCCATACTAGTTTCCAATTTTCCCAGCAGTTTTTGTCAAATATTGAGTTCTTATACCAAAAGCTGCTGTCTTTGGGTATATCAAACACTAGATTGCTATAGTTGTTGACTATTCTGTCCTGTAATCCTAACCTATTCCACTGATCAGTTACACTGTTTCTTAGCTAGTACCATATGGTTTTGACAATTGCAGCTTTGTAATATAATATTAGGTCTGGCACAGCTGGCCATTTCATTGGCATTTTTTTTCATTAATTCCCTTGAAATTCTTGACCTTTTGTTCTTCCAGATACACTTTGTTATTATTTTTTCTAACTCTGGAAAGTAACTTCTTGGGAGTTTTATTGGTTTGGCACCAAACTAATTTAGTAATATTGTCATTTTTATTATATTGACTTGGCCTGCCCATGAGCACTTGATATTTTTTCAGTTGATTAGATCTGAACTTATTTGTGTGGAAAATGTTTTGTAATTATGTTCATGTTATTCCTGACTTTGCTTGGGCAAGTAGACTCCCCAATATTTCATATTATCTATTATTATTTTAAATGGAATTTCTCTTTGTATTTCTTGATGCTGGACTTTGTTGGTAATATATAAAAATGCGGGTGATTGATGTGGATTTATTTTGTGTTCTGCAACTTTGCTAAAATTGTGAATTGTTTCTAATAGTTTTTTAGTTGATTCTCTAAGGGTTCTCTCAGTATACCATCATATCATCTACAAATAGTGATAATTTGATTTCCTCATGACCCACTCTAATTCCTTTAATCTCTTTTCCTTCTTTTATTGTCAAAGCTAACATTTCTAATACAACATTGAATAGTAATGGTGATAGTGGGCAACCTTGTTTCTCTCTTGATTTTATTGGGAATGGTTCTATTTTATCCACATTACATATGATCCTTGCTGATAGTTTAAAGTAGATGCTACTAATCATTATAAGGAAAAGTCCATTTATTCCTATACTCTCTAGTATTTTTAATAGGAATTGGTGTTGGATGTTATCAAATGCTTTTTCTGCATCTACTGAGATAATCATATGATTTCTGTTCATTTGGTTATTAATATAGTTGATTATGATGATAGTTTTCCTAATATTGAACCAGCCCTGAATTCCTGGTAAAAATCCTACTTGGTTATATTGTATTATCCTGAGGATGACATTCTGTAATCTTATTGCTAATATTTTATTTAAGATTTTTGCATCAATATTCATTAGGGAAATTGTCTATAATTTTCTTTCTCTGTTTTCACCCTATTGGGTTTAGCTATCAGCACCATAATGGTGTCATAAAATGAATTTGGTAGGACTCCTTTCCCTATTTTTTCAAGTAGTTCATATAGTATTGGAATTAACTGGGTTTTTTTAAATATTTGGTAGAATTTACATGTAAATTCATCTGGCCCTGGAGATTTTTTCTGAGGAAGTTGATTAATAACCTGTTCTATTTTTTTTCTAAAATGAGGCTATTTTAATAATTTATTTCTTCTTCAGTTAACCTGGGCAATCTATATTTCTGTAGATAATCCTCTATTTCATTTAAATTATCAAATTTATTGGCATATTGTTGGGCAAAATAACTCTTACTTATTGCTCTAATTTCCTCTTCATTAGTGAAAATTTCTCCCTTTTCATTTTTGAGACTAACAATTTGATTTTCCTCTTTCTTTTTTAATCAAATTAACTAAAGATTTATCTATTTTGTTGGGGTTTTTTTATAAAATCAACTCTTAGTTTTATTTATCAATTCAATAGTTTTCTTATTTTCAGTTTTATTAATCTCCCCTTTTATTTTCAGAATTTCAAATTTGGTATCTAATTGAGGATTTTTAATTTGTTCTTTTTTTAGCTTTTTTAATTGTAAGCCCAATTCATTGATCTTCTCTTTCCCTATTTTATGCAAGTAAGTATCTAGAGATTTAAAATTTCCCCTTATAACCACTTTGGCTACATTCCAAAATTTTGTTATGTTGTCTCATTGTTGTCATTCTCTTGGATGAAATTGTTGACTGTGTCTATGATTTGCTGTTTCATCCATTCGTTTTTCAGGATTAGATTATTTAACTTCCAATTGGTCTATTTTCTCCTAACCTTATATTGCATGTGATTTTTATTTCATCATGATTTGAAAAAAAATGAATTTACTATTTCTGCCTTTCTGCATTTGATTTTGAGGTTTTTTTATGCCCTAACACATGGCCAATTTTTGTATAGGTTCCATGAACTGCCAAGAAAAAAAAAAAAAAAAACCTCCTTTCTGCCTCCATTCAATTCTCTTCAAAGATCTATCATACCTAAATTTTCTAACAATCTGTTTACCTCCTTAACTTCTTTCTTATTTATTTTCTGGTTCAATTTATCTAGTTCTGAGAGAGCCAGTTCTTGAGATCCCCCACTAATATAGTTTTGCTAACTATTTCTTCTTGCATCTCTCTTAATTTCTCCTCTGGGAATCTGGACGCTATACAACTTGGTGCATATATGTTTAATCTTGATTTTGCTTAATTATCTATGGTACTCTTTAGTAAAATATAGCCTTTCCTTATCTCTTTTAATTAGCTCTATCTTTGCTTTTACTTGATCTGAGATCAGGATTGCTACCTCTGCTTTTTTTTTTTAACTTTACCTGAAGCATAATAGATTCTGTTCCAGCCCTTTACCTTCACTTTGTATGTATCACTCTGCTTTAAATATGTTTCTTGTAAACAACACATTATAGGATTCTGTCTTTTAATCCAGTCTGCTGTCTGCTTCTGTTTTATGGAGAGTTCGTCCCATTCACATTCACAGTTAAAATAACTAATTCTGTATTTCCTGCCTTTATTTACCCAAGATTAGGTTTTTGCCTTTCCTTTCCCCTTTCCCTCCTCCCCAGTCTTTTTTTTGATGACCACCTCTCTTAAACAGTTCTCCCCCTTTAGAGCCTCTCTCCCCTTTTTCATACCTTTCCTCTCATTCTTCTATTTTCCCTACTAGTAGTCTTTCACTTTTTCCATCTTTCCCTTCCCACTTCCTTATAAAGTGAGACAAGTTTCTCTGTGAAACCAAATATGTTCGATATTCTCTCTTTGAGCCAAATCTGTTCAGAGTAGGATTGGCACAATGCTCATCCCTCTCCCTTTTTTCCCTCAGTTATAATAGGTCTTCTTTACCTCTTTGTGAGATGTAATTTCCCTTATTTTACCCCCTTTATTCTTTTTTTCCAGAATGATCCCTTTTCCACACCTAGTTTCTTTTTCATGTTATCAAAATAATTATCAATTATCAAAATAATTATCAAAATAAAATCAAATAATATCAAAATAAAATATCCTCATTCTCTAATTATACCCATAACAGAAATATAATTCTCAAGAGTGCTTTTCTTTTTAACTTTTTATGCTTCTCTTAAAGTCTGTGTTTGGAGATCAATTTTTTTTTGTTCAGTTCTGATATTTTTATTAGAAATATGTGAAATCTGCTTATGTCATTGAATGTCCATCATTTTCCCTCAAAGACAATGTTCATTTCAGCTGGATAGCTTATTCTTGGCTGTAATCCAAATTCCTTTGCATTCTAGAATATCAGATTCCAAGCCCTTCAATCCTTTAAGGTGGACACTGCTAGGTCCTGAGTAATCCTAATTGTGGCTCCTCAATATTTAAATTGTTTTTTTCTGGATGCTTGCAATATCTTTTCCTTGGTGTGATACTTCTGAAATTTAGCCATGATTTTCCTTGAAGTTTTAATCTGGGGGTTTCTTTCATTCTTTCATGAATTCTTTTAATGTCTAATTTACCTTCTGAGTCTAAGACATTAGAGCAGTTTTCCTTTATGATTTCTTGTAAGATAATGTCTAGGTTCTTTTTCTCATCATGGCTTTCAGGAAGTCCAATAATCCTTAAATTGTCTCTCCTAAATCTATTTTCCAGGTCAGTTGTTTTTCCTAGTAGATATTTCATATTTTCTTCTATTTTTTTTCATTTTTTTGTTTTTGTTTGACTGATTCTTGAAGTGTTATTGAGTCATTCACTTTCATTTGTTCAATTCTAATTTTTAGTATATTATTTTCTTCAGTTATCTTTTTAACTCCTTTCATATTTGGCCAATTGAGTTGTTTTGTTTATTGCATTTTTTCCATTTCACAAATTTTATTTTTCAATGAATTGGTATCTTTTTCATATCTATATTGTAAGGCATTATATGCTTTTTTCATTTCATTGAATCTATTTTGTAGAGAGTTATATGCTTTTCTCATCCTTCTTGGAAAGATCTCATTTCCTTTCCCCAATTTTATTCTAACTCTCTTTTAAGATCCTTTATGCAATCTTCCAAAAAGCCTTGTGAAATGATCACCAGCTCATATCTCCTTTTGGGGCTTCATTTGGAGTTGATTTGCCTTTAGGAACCTCAGAATTTGAGATCTGTTGTTCTCTCTTCCTAAAAACTATCTATGGTGAGAGTTCTTTCTGTTTTTTGCTCATTTTTTAAAGGCTTTTGGTCTGTTCTTTACATAAAGGAGCAAAAAATACTTTAGTTTGCCCTGGGGCAGTTCTGCTGATTGACTTCCACTGCTGGGTAATTGGGCTAGGTCCTTGTTCTTCCAGGGCTCAGTAGTTTACAATTTGCCCTTTGTAGCAAATCTGCCAAACCACCTGCTTGCAACCAGAACAGAGCAGCCTAAGAGGCTCACAGAAGATTCCCAGGTGCATGGAAGCTGCAACACTCTGACTCCCTACTCCAGCTCCTTGCCTCCTGTCTCCAATGTCCCCCTGCCTATTTGAAACAGACCTGTTCTGAAGTTCTTCCAAGTTATCTTCTTCTGGAAATGTGTTGTACTACAAATATTTGTGGGGTGTTTTTGATTCCAAAACTAGTTTAGAGGCTTAATCTGTTATTGGTTTGAGAGAAGATTAGGGGAGGTCAGAGAAAGTCCTGTCTGCTCTCTGTCACCTTGACTCCAGTTCTGGTGGAAATACAGAATCTTAAAAAAGAAAATAATTTTTCGAACATTAGAATTTAGCAAGAGAAAGCCAGTAAAGCTATAAAGTGACCAAGAAATAACAAAACAAAATATAAGGAATAAAAAAGACAGAATGTGAAATATCTCATAAGAAAATAACAGATCTAGAGAAGAGAAAATATAAGAATAATTGGACTACTTTAAAGCAGTGACAGAAAAAAAAATTTTGACACAATAATGCAAGAAATAATCAAGGAAAATTTTCCTGTAGTGATAGAACAGGAGGGGAAAGTAAAAATAGAAAAAAAAATTCATCCATCATAACCAAAAAGAGATTCTTTATGGAAAACACATAGGAATATTATTGCCAAATTTCACAACTCCAATATTAAAGAGAAAAGTTTACAACAAAAAAATAATTCAAATATGCTGGACTTACATTTAGAATTATACAGGATTTATCAGCAGCCACAATAAAAGACCACAGAACCTAGCAATCATACCAGCAATCAAAAGAACTAGGTTTATGGACAAAAATATTCTATCCAGCAAAATTATCTATAATATTGAATTAAAAATGGGCATTCAATGAATTTGTAGGACTTTGCCTTTTCCAAACCTGAACTTATTAGAAAATTTAACATGCAAGGACCAATATCAAAGATTCATTTCAAAGCACCCAACACTGACAAATCATTTGTTTTTGTATATGGAAATGCATACCATATATTTAAGATTGACATAAGAAATCAAGTGGTTCAAAAGAAAGATTGGGGTAGAGTTTGCTAAAAAGAAAATTTGTCTAAGAAAAGGTAAAAATTGTAATTATACAAATGAGGTGCAAAGGAAGATATGATACAGTGGCATTAGAAGGAGGAGGGCTAATACTTCTAAAAGCCTACTCACACTGGGAATGGGTTAAATAGGGAATACTACATACACATACCATGAAGGATACAAAATCTACTAGGAAATAAGGAGGGAAGGAATAGGATAAGGTATGGTATAGAGAGGTGTGTAGAGTCATGGTAGAGAGACAAAGTATGTAGATTTATGGGAAAGGTATAAAGAAGGAAGGAAGGGATAGAAGGAGAGAATATAAAGGAGGGAATCATGGGTGAGGAGGAGGTTAAATAATATCCAGGCAAGTTGAAGAGCAGAATTAAAGTAGAAGAGTTAGTAAGGATAGGAAATAAGACATACAGAAACACTACACCAAGGATGCACTTTCATATCATGGCATTATCTCCCTAATGTCTCTTCAAGAATGAAGGACAAAAAACAAACAACAACAACAAGCATTAAGAGTAGAATTTATTAGAAAAAAAATATAGGGCTAATAATCATTGATCTTATATGAAGTCAACCTTTAAGATTCAGTCAAGAGAAAAATCTACATTATATGTCAGTCATATTAATATTGTTTTAAATACATGGGCAAATACATATGCACATATAGGTATCTGAATATATGTAAAATGCACACATTTAAGTGTATGTTTGTATATAAATATATGTATATGTATGGGTTTGTGGGTGGCTATGAATATCTGGATATATATATATATATATAGGTATGTATACACACACATGGATATTGTGCATACATATGTGTTTGTGTATATATACACACATGTATATGATAACAGATATAGTTTTATATATGTGTGTGAGAATATATGTATATATAAATACATATATATCTGTGCTCAACTGTAGCCTGCTTGAGAGATATAGGGAGGGATGAAAAGGTAAACAAAATAAAATAAAAAGTGCACAATGAAGAACAAAAGAGTAGCCTACAAGGAAGCAAAGAAAAAGTGGACACTCAAGAAAATAAATTCTTCTATTACTATATATATTTTCTTGAAATGGAAATTTATTATTATATATTTTGAATCCTCCCTGATGTTCTGCTGGGCATGTGACAATTTTTTTTTCCTTTCTATCTTTCTTTTTCTATTCTGTTTTTTCTCATTTCATATTTAGTTCAATAAATAAAATAAAATTGGGGCCACAATTGCCCTTCTATATCATCTCATCTATTGTCCAAGAGTTTTCAGATATTGCTGATAGCAGCTCAGCAATCACTTCTGCCAATATTTTCTGTTTTCCAAAATGTAATTATTCTAGTTCTGATGATTTGAATTCATTGAGATTAGTTAACCTGCACTTGCTTTCCTCTTCATTTATATCAGGTTTTCAATTCATAGTAACCATTTTAATTATTTCTTGCTCATGCTCTTTTCCAGAGAAAACAAATGGAAAATAGACCATAACTCAATCATCTATTGTCTGTTGTCAGACATTTACCTTAAGCAATGATCCAGTTCCATCTTTCATTGCTCTTATGTCTTTAACATAGCTAAAAACAACATTTTTGTCCTTAGCAAGAATTCCATTCCTTGTGCATCTTCTTGTTAAAAACACTAAGTCATTGGATCTTACTTATCTTTACTCTGAAACTTTTGAAATCCATTCTTCCAGATCTAGGGTACATGTCCAGCAATGTGTAGCTTTTCTATCCTTTACTATTATGAACTTTGTGTTGGGTGTTGAATTTTGTCTTTAAGGATCTTGTCATTTATGCTTCACTGACCCTTTTCCTATTTGCTCATTAGAATTAGATATACAATGGCATCTCTTTTGTTGCTTCCTTCAACTTTTAAAGAATTAAATCATCTTTAAGACAAGTCATAAATTCATTCATTCTCTCAATAAATGCTTATTAAATACAGATATTATATAGTGAAATAGGGATAAAGTGATAGAGCACTATGAAGATATGATGACTAGAACACTGTAATTTGAATCAGAAAGACCTGACTTTAATTTCTACGTAGACATATCATATCTGTGGGACCCTGGATAAATCATTTAACAAGTTGTTTTCTCATTTTTAGAATGGAGAAAATAATAACCTATATTTTACAGGGCTGGTGTAAGGATCCAATGCGATAATGTTTGTAAAGTGCTTTGCAAACAGTAAAGCAAAATGTATGTGCATGTATGCATAAATGGTCATACATACTAGATCTTATTGTTTTTATTTAATTATTTTCTTTTTTCTGATTATTCATGTAAATTAACTTTAATACACATTTTTAAAAATATGCATTTCTTCATAAATCATGTTGGGAGAAAAAACTCAGAACAAAAGGGAAAAACTACAAGAGAAAACAAAAACAGGAAAAAAGTGAATATAGTATGTGTGGATTTATACTCAATCTCCCTAATTCTTTTTTCTAGATGCAGATCATGTTTTCTATCATAGTTTGTTGAAATTGTTTGGGATCATTGAATCACTAAATAAAAAAAAACAAGTCTTTTGGAATTGTTGATCACACAATCTTGCTGTTAGGGTGTACAATGTATTCCTGATTCTGCTTGTTTTGCTTAGCATCAGTTTGTGTAAATCTTTCTAGGCCTTTCTAAAATCAGCTTGTTCATCATTAGATCTTATTACTTGACCAGGCACTGTACTAGGAATGAGGAATACAGACAACATGCATAAAGTCACATTTAACCTCATAGAGTTTAAATTTCTATAAAATACCATACTACCATGGCAATTTTGTTCTTCACCTTCTGATTCTTTCTTTATTCCAGTGAAGCTGTTTGATAATATCACTTCTCTTTCTCCCATTTATCCATATTCAAATATCTGCCACCATGTTGCTCCTATCAAATTTGTAGGTTCCTTTAGAAGATGCAATAAAAGCTATCCCTCACCGGGATTTTTCCATGAAACCTGGAGAAGAAATATGGTATAATGGAAGAAGTATTAAAAATAGAGGCAGTGAGACTAGGTTTGAATCCAGATTCTCTGACTCTTACTAACTGTGATCATAGAAAAAAAATTTCCCACTTCTAAGTCTCAATTCTCCCATCAATAAAATAAGAATACAAAATCAAATGATGGCTAAGGTATGTCCCTTGTAGTTTCAAATCAATGATACTTTATCATATGAAATAAATGCTCTAAATTACTAATGATTAGAAAACTACAAATTAAGATAACCCTGAGATATCACTTCACACCTATCAGATTGGTTAAAAAGACAAGAAAAGATGACCAATATTGGAGCAGATGTGGGAAAACTGGGACATTAATACATTAATTGTGGAGTTGTGAACTGATCCAACCATTCTGGAGAGCAATTTGGAGCTATGCCCAAAGGGTTATATAACTGTGCATATCCTTTGATCCAGCAGTGCCTTTACTGCTGGAGATCATAAAAGAAGGAAAAGGACCCACATATGCAAAAATGTTTGCATCAACTCTTTTGTAGTGGCAAAAAAAAAATGGAAAAATGAGTGAATTCCCATCAGAGAATGACTAAATAAGCTATAGTATAAAAAGATAATGAAATGTTGTTCTCTAAGAAAATGATGAACAGATTAATTTCAGAAAAGCCAAAAAGATTTCCATGAACTGATGCTGAGTGAAGCAAGCATAACCAAAAAAAATGTACACAACAAAAGCCTTATTGTGTGATGATCTACGAAGTTAGACTTAGTGTTTCCCAGAAATTCAGTAATACAAGGTAATTCCAATAAACTTTGGATGGAAAATGCCATTTTCATCCAGAGAGAGAATTATAGACACTTAAAACAGATCAAAACATACTATTTCTTTTCTTTTTTTCTTGTGGTTTTTTCCCTTTTGTTCTGATTTTTCTTTCCCAACATGACTCATATGAAAATAGATTTTTGTTGTTTTGACCAAAATGTAGCTTTATTTAAGAAAAAAAGGTTATAAACAAAATGAAGAGGTAAAATAGGCATTAAGAGTAGCAAATATGAAATAGATTTGGGAAAATAGGGTTACCAAGGAATGGACAAAGGAAAGGAAGTTGGAAGAATCTATTAAACAAATTTGCCATGAACCCTAAAAGTGCCATTGACTGGCAGCCTAAATACATAGAAAAGTGTAATAGACTAACCAGAGTTAGCTATAATAAGGAGAAAGATGGCCCTATGAGGAAAATAGAGAGTGTACCTCATGGCAGGCTTAGTTCTGGAAAGAACTTAGCAAAGATCTTCATCATGGGTACATCTTTTATAAGGAAAATACATCCTTGGATTTTCTCAGGGGAGGAAGAGAAGTAAAGATGGCAACAAGGATGTATATTGAAATGTTGAGATTATTAACAAGATACTAATAAAGTTGATCTGGGTAAGACTGGGTTCCCATCAAAGGTATCTTAAAGATGCTAATCAAGGCAGTCTGGGCACATCCTGGTTGCTTTATCTATAATAAAAAGATAGTCTGAGAAACTAAGTTCCCAGGATGATCATTTTAAGCATTTCCTGAAAAAGGGAGAAAATAAGCTGATTTCAGAATCCACATCATTCCCTCCTCTTTGATTTACTAGAATAACCTTTCAAAAGGTGTGTCATCTCTAAATAGGATGGAGTTTAGGAGACTGCTGAAATTTTGGAGGCCAAATTCAGAAACACTTGTTATACTTAACAAGTATAGAAGCTGCCCAGAAGCTAAGAGTGAAATACAGTAGCCAGTGGGGAGACAGTGTTACAGAGATAAAGGCCAAAGGAGTACGCACACAAATTGGTTACTAGGGCACAAAAGTAAAGATTAGCTCGGGGTCAGCTTAATCCTTACTAGGAGCCCATTCAGACACTAAGTAGTAGTATTTTGCTGGAGTGCATTTACTCCAACAATCAGTATCCTTGAAAACAAATGGGGTACAAAGTCTCTTATGGAAATGTTAATAATGAATGTGCATGAATAAGCTACTTCAGACTGCTAGCTTGTATGGGGAAGAGGAAAGTAAAGTAGGAATGGAGAAAAAATTGGAACTCAAAATCTTATTAAAAATGTAAGTTTTAAACTATCTTTACATGTCATTGGAAAAATAATATGAAATTAAAATAATTTTTTATTAAAGCTTTTTATTTGCAAAACATATGTATGGGTAATTCTTCAGCAAAAGACCCTTACAAAGCTTTCTGTTACAAATCCCCCCCAGTTCCCACCCCTCCCCTAGATGGCAAGAAGTCAACTACATGTTACGTATGTTAAAATACTTGACAGATCAAATATATGTATGCATATTTCCACACATCTTACTGTGCAAGAAAAATCGTGTCTACAAGAAAAAAAATCTGAAAAATGAAACACAATACAAGCAAACATCAATAGAGAGCATGAAAATATTATGTTTTGGTCCACATTTCATATCCTTCTCTCTGGGTGTATATGTAAAATAAAATTTAAAAATAGATAAATCTATGATCCTACTAAAACCAGTAGGAGTTGCTGAGAAGCAAAATTGGCATGAGTGTGGTGAGCAATCCATCTGTAATTCTCTTTCCAGTAGGAAGCAACCAGAGGGGCTGAAACAAAGAAAGATGGTTTCACCTTAATGCAGTGACTCACTCTGTTCTTAACTCTGCCCCAAGGCCATTTTGAGGCTCCTTCTGCAGTGTAAATGCCACCTTATCCATCCCACCCTATAAATCTGCCACTTCTCTGCTCCTCCCCCTTTACCCTTCCCTGCCCCCCCCCAATTCTATTAGAAGAAGCTTGGTGTCTTGGGACCAGAGGAGGAATACTGTCCTTCCAGAATGCAGCTACCTGAAGTTCATGTAGCTATTCTGAAATCTTTTCCTAACCTGAAAAGAATTGGTTCCACTACAGGGCTACACTATTAATGATGCATATCCTTTCAGAGTCAAATTCCAGTCATGACCCTGATCCCATCCTATCTCAGTAATATCTAGGAGATTAAATTTGTCTACTTATCTTAGGATCCCTTGTTAGCATATAGACATTGTACATTTATATGGAGTCAATCAAGGCCATAAATTTTAGTGTTGACTTTTTTTGACCTTGGAGAAGTCACATAATCATTTTCCCCTCTGTAAAAAGAGGGCAGTGAATTAAATGACATCTTAGTTTACCTATCAAATCTGAATCTATGATTCTATGAATAGGAAGTGGGTTTTTCTTAGGCCCTAAAGTGGGAGTGCTGACGAAGTGGGTGCTGTATTAGTTGAGCTCCAAGGAAAAAAATCAGTGGAAAGAACCAAGTGACCCAAAATTCAGGCAGAAATGGGATCTGGAATGCTACATTTTTGCCTTTGAATTCCCAGTGCATAGGACAAAATCTGGATTGGTTCATTAACTGACCTTTATTGGACAGATATAGAGTTCCTATTCATATTTCACCTTTCTTTTGAATGCCACAGATTCACTTTGAGCCAGCAAGCCATGTAATAAGACACCTGCTCAGTAAATATTTATCACTTGATTAATTGATTGGAAGCATCAGGCAGGTAACTACACTGGAATATGTTGGGGCAAAAAAAAAACTTTTAAAAATCCAAAGTAGTAAAGGTATTGTGGGTTGTGAGGGGAAAGAGTCTTTATATTTCAATTAGAAGAAACTACAATTTGCTTCCTTAGCTAAAAAACTTATTTTTACAACTCACACTTTTCTGCATTTGGCCTTTATGTTCTTAAAGTTTGTACCACATAGTCTAAGAACTTAAAATACCTACAATGAAACTTCTGTAGCATAAGAAGTGAAGTTAACACTCCTATGCAGAGGTTTTTCAAATGTTAATGTTTATGTTTATATTTTTCCTCCCTGAATCCCATTCAATGGTATAAATGTCAATCAGTTGAGCAATAAACATTTATTAAACATATATTATATGTCAGGAACTTTGCTAATCTAAGGGTACCAAAAAAAAAAAAAAACATAGCAAAAGACAAATGCTATCCACAAAGAGCTTAAAAATCTAATGGAAGTTACCCCATATCCTTGAAACCCAGGCCAGTAGAATACAAGTTCTGAAAGGTTACACCATTCTGGAAGGGCTTGTGTCACAGTAATAGCTATTATCAGCTAGGCCTTTTTCTCAAAAAAAATTTTTTTTTTAAAAGCAGTCTTTCTAAATAAAGGGAGGCTTATCACCATTAAGTTGAATAATTGTTGATATACTCTTTAGCCATGGCAACTCATGAGACAAAAAAAAAAAAAAAGACAAAATGGTCAGTCCAACAGGGCTTGCTTCTGCAGTTATAATGGAGAATAGAAGACAAAACAAATCCCCCAACTTTTATCCCATCTATAAGCTTAATTGCTGACACTTTGAACATCAAACTGTTGTCCCATAACCAAATGGATACATGCCTTGTGGAGAAGATGTAAGATAAAAAGACAAATTTGCTATGTTTTGATGTTGTCTTTTGCCCAGAATTTCCAATCTATCCATTAACCTGTATTTTACCTTTAATTAAGTAGTCTTTTTATTATGTGCAATGTTGGATCACAGTGAGGGCAAATACCCAGGACAAGGGAGCATCTATGTTAGAAGTATTGCTCTGTATCTAGAGCATCTATTCACTGGGTAAAATATCCACATCAATGAGATCACAGATTAATCAGAGGAAATATTTTTAAGGACATGCTTTTAATACAAATTAAAATAGGGTACAAAGGATTTAATTCTTTTTTTTTAATGTTAGAAATTTTTTTCATCTTATCCAAAAGAAGTGGTGATCTTCAGTTGGTGATATGTGGCCAGAGGACATTTACATATACAGAACAAATGGAGGGAAATGAATTTTACAATTTTGCTTCTTTTTAAGTACCTTGTTAATTGTACAATGAGTTAATGGGATAATGGGTTACCATTAATCACATAACAAAGGTTATTGTTCTTTTTTGTCTGTTCGTGCATTAATCTAAGGTCAACAGAGATTATGAATCATAGTGATTCCTGATGCAAAATGATAAAGAAAACAATTCTGCCTGAGTTTCTAAATTAGAATGTCAGGTAGAATTAGAATGGGAAAGCATTTTTCCTTTAAAAAATGGGTAATATTTTCTTTTATTTTTAAATATATATTTATATTTACACATAAATATATATGCACATACATAATATAAATATGTATTTATGGACGAATGTGGTACACTCCATGCTCTCATTTCTGCCTGAATTAGGATAATTTGATATTGCTTATATCCCTCTCCCTTTCAGGAACTTAAGCAGCATATATATGTGTATTTATAAAAATACATGCCTGTGTAAGGAAGGTGGATTTGAACTACATAAAAAAGACAAAATTGTCCAAAAGACATTCCAAATAAGACAAAATAAGACACAAATGTTAATGCTGGAAATATTTTTTGTAATGCAATCTAATAAGCAAACCACCTACCTTACAAAATATATTGAAACAGAATTTAATCTAATGACAAATATATCATGCTTAATGCTATTTGCAGCATGTTCTAAAACCAGTGCTATGAAACACCTTTATAAAAGTAGTTGTTAAATAAGATTAAAACTTTCTTTGCATTTTAGGTATGACCTCATATTTTGGGATTAGGGCTTTTTTTTTCTTTTTTTTGCTTTTTGCTGAGGCAATTGAGGTTAAATGACTTGCCCAGCTGGGGAATGTTAAGTGTCTGAGACCATATTTGAACTCAGGTCCTCCTTATTTCAGGACTGGTGCTCTATCCACCGTGCCACCTAGCTGTATGGCTTTTTTTCTATGCATAACCCAAAGTTTTGGCCATCTTTCCTTTACAAATATACTTCTCTCTCCTTCCTTATCTTGGAATCCCTAAGTCATTTAAAACTAGACTCAAGTATCATCTTCTACACAAAGCCTTTCCTGATCCTCCCAACTGTAAGCATTTTCCCTACATACCTGAAATTATTTTGTTTTTACACTGTATATTTTTTTCATTAACTTTTCTATATATATGTTACCCTGCAACACACCCCTCCTCCAACTCAATTCCCTCTAGTAAAATGTAAATCCCTTAAGGATCATGTTTGTCTTTTCATCCTCAGTACATGACACATAGTAGGCACATACTAGATAGAACTGGATAGAATCCCATTAGGAGAAATATATAAAAACTGCTGAGTCCTCTGGGAAGGTAGGATACAGTAAAATCAATATGCTAATGTCTCTGACCCATTGAAACAATGTGAAGGACCTTGAAAGTCCCAGTCTCCCTGAGAGGAATGCCTTCCACTCAAAGGAAACCCATTGTAAAATGTCTTTCTCGTTTTCTTTTGGGAAACATATTAGATAACACTGAATATTCTGTCACTCACTTTTCTCTGACAGATACATAAAAGGGCAATAATGTCAAAAGCACTAGTTTATTTTTTTTAACTTGAGACCCTAAATTATATCTAGCAGTAAGAATGAATGAATGAAATATATATCAAGTACTTACTATAAGTAAAGCACTATGCTAAAATACAAATGGAAAAGTAAGACAGTCTCTGCTCTCCAATCTGATAGAGGAGCCAACACTTTGGAAGATTTCAACTAGAAGTCAGATGGAAAAGTCTCATAGTCCTTATGGTATGTCAACAAGACAGATGATAATGTTTGTTCTTTAATGCCATGTCCACTGATAATAGGTTTTTGATGTGGAGTCATTTGAATTCCAAGGAGTTTAGTGATAAAAGCTTTCACTTCTAAGTCTGCAATAGATGTGGCTGAGTAGCTGTTGTTATTATTTGTCCTTTCTATTTCTATGAGGACCAATAGCATCACAATTAAACACCTAGAGATAAAATTGCCAGGCTACTTCTCAAAAAGAAAAAAAAAACTTGCTGCCCACAATTATGGTTACAATCATCACTTTTAGGAATCTTTGCTATTACATAGTTTCTTGGGCACAGGGTCCTGGGTTGTCTCCATCAGCATCAGTGTCTGTGTAGCCCTGCTAAGCATATTCTGCTTTCTGTCTCTCCCTCAAGCTAATCTACATATTCTGTAAGGGCCAATTAGTTGGAAGTTGATTCTCCATAGAATTTGTTTCCTTAGATGAGGGCTGTGAAGGCTGGGTTGGAAGCCAGACAAGATCATTTCTTCTTCTTCTTTTTTTAAGTTAAAACATTTTATCTTCAAAACATATGCATGGATAATTTTTCAACATTAACCATTGCAAAACCTCGTGTTTCGATTTTTCTC
This sequence comes from Myrmecobius fasciatus, assembly GCA_023553655.1. Lineage (NCBI taxonomy): Eukaryota > Metazoa > Chordata > Mammalia > Dasyuromorphia > Myrmecobiidae > Myrmecobius > Myrmecobius fasciatus. Next base: position 77,638 of record JAJPUD010004590.1, on the reverse strand, counting down.
CCTTTTCCCCCACTGGTCCCCTATATGGCAAGTAATCCTATACATGTTAAACATGGTAAAAATATATATATTAAATCAAATATATGCATACATATTTATACAATTATCTTGCTTCACAAGAAAAATCAGATCAAAAAGAAATGAGAAATAAAATAAAATGCAAGAAAACAAAAACAAAAAGAGTGAAAATGCTATGTTGTGATCCACATTTAGTTCCCATAGTCCTCTCTCTGGATGTAGATGGCTCTCTTCATCACAATATCACTGGAACTGGCCTCGATCATCTCATGTTTGAAAAGAGCCACATCCATCAGAATCGATCATTGTATAATCTTCTTATTGCTGTGCACACTGATCTGGTTCTGCTTATTTCATTTAACATCAATTCATGTAAGTCTCTCCAGGCCTCTCTGAAATCAACCTCCTGATCGTTTCTTATAGAACAATAATATTCCATAATATTCATATTCATTATTCATCCATTCTCCAACTGATGGGGATCTATTCAGTTTCCAGTTTCTTGACACTACAAAATGGACTGCCACAAACATTTTGGCATATGGGGGTTCCTTTCCCTCTTTTAAGATATCTTTGGAATACAAGCCCAGCAGAAACATAGCTGGATCAAAAGTTATGCACATCTTGATAGCCCTTTGGGCATAGTTCCAAATTGTTCTCCAGGATGCTTGAATCACTTCACAACTCCACCAACAATGTATTAGTGTCCCAGTTATCCCCAATCTCCTCCAACATTCATCCTTATCTTTTCCTATCATTTTAGCCAATCTGAAAGGTGTGTAGTAGTATTTCAAAGTTTTAATTTGCATTTCTCTGATCAATAGTGATTTAGAGCACCTTTTCATATGAGTAGAAATGGTTTTAATTACATCAGAAAATAGTCTATTCATATCCTTTGACCATTTATCAACTGGAGAATGGCTTGAATTCTTATAAATTAGGTTTCTATATATTTTAGAAATGAGGCCTTTATTAGAACTTTTGAAGGTAAAAAATGTTTTTCCTGTTTATTGCTTCCCTTCTAATATTGTCTGCATTAGTTTTGTTTGTACAAAAACTGGAGAGGAGGGAAGAGGGAAAGAAAAGAGAAAAACATAAATTTGGGTAAATAAGATGGCAGGAAATACAATTAGTTATTTTAACTGAGAATGTGAATGGGATGAACTCTCCCATAAAACAGAAGCAGATATCAGACGGGATTAAAAGCCAGAATGCTACAATATGTTGTTTATAAGAAACACATTTAAAGCATACTGATATATACAGAGTGAGATGCAATAAGAAATAGACAGCAAAACTATACTAGTGGGAATCTCAACCTTGCTCTCTAGGAACTAGATAAATCAAACCACAAAATAAATAAGAAGGAAGTTAAGGAGGTAAACAAAATGTTAGAAAAGTTAGGTATGATAAATCTTTGGAGAAAATTGAATGGAGACAGAAAGTAGGTTACTTTTTTCTCAGCAGTTAATGGAACTTATTCAAAAATTGATCATGTGTTAAGACATAAAAACCTCAAAATCAAATGCAGAAAGGCAGAAATAGTAAATGCATTTTTTTTCAGATCATGATGTAATAAAAATCACATGCAATATAAGACCAAGAGAAAATACAAGAAAAGTTCATTAAAAATTAAATAGTCTAATCCTAAAGAATGAATTGGTGAAACAGGAAATCATAGACACAATCAATAATTTCATCTAGGAAAATGACAATAATGAGAAAACATACCAAAATTTGTGGGATATAGGCAAAGTGGTTATAAGGTGAAATTTTATGTCTCTAGATGCTTACTTGCATAAAATAGAGAAAGAGATCAATGAATTGGGCTTATTACTAAAAAAAGCTAGAAAAAGAACAAAATAAAAACCCTCAAGTAAATACCAAATTTGAAATTTTGAAAATAAAAGGGGAGATTAATAAAATTGAAAATAAGAAAACTATTGAATTAATAAATAAAACTAACAGTTGGTTTTATGAAAAAATCAATAAAATAGATACACCTTTAGTTAGTTTAATTAGAAAAAAGGAAAGAAGACAATCAAATTGTTAATCTCAAAAATGAAAAGGGAGAATTTTCCACCAATGAAGAGGAAATTAGAGCAATAATTAGGAATTACTTTGTGTCCCGTCCACCGGGACTTTAGTAATTCGTGGGGGCGAGGAGGACCCGACCTGAAGGGAGAGAATAGGCGAGAGAGAGGAAGGAGACTACACGGCAGATGGAATAGTCTCGTTTATTGAAACAAAAGAGCTAGGGTTAAATAGGCCAATGCCGTTAGGGATGAGGAGTTGCAGGGATGCGGAGGTGGTCAGGCTGGTCCGATTGCAGATGGGGTTTAGGTAATTAGTGGAGAATGCAAGGACACGGGGGTTGGGCAGCAGGGTGAGGAGTGTAAGGATATGGGGGTTGAGTAACAGGGAGTGGAAGGCACGGATATGGTCCAGCAGTCTCAAGGTGTAGTTAATCACTCGATCTAAAGTTTATGCATAGGCCTGTGTTTTCTCATTCTCGGGCCCTGACAACTTTGTCCAACTTCATACCAATAAATTTGATAATCTGAATGAAATGGAGGAATATATATATAAATATAAACTGTTCAGGTTAGCAGAAAAAGAAATAAATTATTTAAATAGCCCCATTTTAGAAAAAGAAATAGAACAAGCAATTAATCAACTCCCTAAGAAAAAAATCTCTAAGGTCAAATGAATTTATATGTGAATTCTACCAAACATACAAAGAACACTTAATTCCTATATTATATAAACTATTTGAAAAAAAATAGGTTAAAGAAGGTGTTTTACCAAATTCCTTTTATGACACAGATATGGTGCTAATAGCTAAACCCGGTAGGGTGAAAACAGAGAAAGAAAATTATAGACCAATTTCCCTAATGAATATTGATGCAAAAATCTTAAATAAAATATTAACAATGAGATTACAGAATGTCATCCCCAGGATAATACACTATGATCAAGTAGGATTTTTACCAGGAATGCAGGACTGGTTCAATATTAGGGAAACTATCATCATAATCAACTATATTAATAACTAGACTAAAAAAAATCATATGTTTATCTCAATGGATGCAGAAAAAGCATTTGATAAAATCCAGCACCCATTCCTATTAAAAACACTAGAGAGTATAGAAATAAATGGATTTTTCCTTAAAATGATCAGTAGCATTTTTTTAAAATCATCAGCAAGCATCATATGTAAGGGGGACAAAATGGAACCATTCCCAATAAGATCAGGAGTGAAACAAGGTTGCCCACTATCACCATTACTATTCAATATTGTATTAAAAATGTTAGCTTTGGCAATAAAAAAGGGAAAAGAGATTAAAGGAGTAAGAGTAGTTCATGAGGAAATCAAATTATCACTCTTTGTAGATGATATGATGGTATACTTAGAGAACCCTAGGAAATCAACTAAAAAACTATTAGAAACAATTCACAATTTTAGCAAAGTTGCAGAACACAAAATAAATCTACATAAATCATCAGTATTTTTATATATTACCAACAAAGTCCAGCATCAAGAAATACAAAGAGAAATTCCATTTGAAATAATTGTAGATAATATAAAATACTGGGGAGTCTGCTTGCCTAAGCAAAGTCGAGAATAATATGAATATAATTACAAAACAATTTCCACACAAATAAATTTAGATCTAATCAATTGCAAAAATATGAAGTGCTCATGGGCAGGCTGAGTCACTATAATAAAAATGACAATATTACTAAATTAGTCTGGTGCCAAACCAATCAAACTCTCAAGAAGTTATTTTACAAATCTAGAAAAAATAGTAGCAAAGTTCATCTGGAAGAACAAAAGGTCAAGAGACTGTGTTCACTAAGGCTTCCTATCAGAAATTTACTGACCATCTTGTAAAAATTCACAGCCACGAATCTATCCCAGGCAGCTGCTGTGGTGACCACATAGATTTGTTGTTGTTGTTGTTATTTTTTTTAATATAAGGAATAAATTGAACTGTGTCTGTTAAAAAAAATAAAAAATCTTCCTTTTCAAGTTTCTTATCAGGTTCTAGCTTTGATGAAGTATAATAAATGTGAAATGATTTACTGATTTACTGATTCATGCTTTACATTCCATAAAAAATATGAACTTTTTCCTCCATAAAGATCAACTTAGAACACTTAATCTTTCAAAGTAGAAAAATATTAGGGTCTAGGAGGACAGGGAGTAAGTTACACTATGGGACCAGATAGGAGGTTTTGATTAAAATGTGTCTTTAGAAGAAAGTTCACTACAGGAAATTTTAAAAGGGGCAGGGACACATGATTAACAAACATCAGTAAATTCTTTTCATAGTTTTTACAGTGGACATTAATCTAGAATTCAATTTCTCGTAATTAGCAGTCCTGAATCTCTCCTGGTTCAAATGCTGCTAGCTGTCCTATAAGATGTGGTACTATGAAATCCTAATTATTTATTTGACCTGACAATAAGTATGCCACAATATCTAATATTAGTAATGTTGACCCAAAAGTTACATTGAACCTGGAGGAGTTATCTTCTCCAACCAAATCAACCCACAAGTACAACTTGGAAATGGGAGAAGGTAGCCTCTAAAAGAAACAAAGAACTAAAAGAAACAGTCTCCTACCCAATGAAATGTAAGTAGTGTACATATTTTTATTGTAACTGTTGTCAATAAGTAGTATATATAATAATATGTGATGAAAAAGAAGCTAACCTTAGTATCAGAAAGATTATGACTCCAAGTCTTGCTTGATACACAGTAACAGATTCATGGGATTATGGATCTGGAGCTTGAAGGGACCTCAGAGATCCAACTCAGAAGGATTTTGCAGTCAGTTTGAACTGGCTCAAAGAGACCATTGTTGAATTTTCAGATTAAAATAGCAAACCTCACATTGAGGTTTGATTTATGGCTGAATAAATTATGGTATATGAATATTATGGAATATTATTGTTCTGTAAGAAATGACCAGCAGGACAATTTCAGAGAGGATTGGAGAGACTTGCATGAACTGATGCTGAGTGAAATCAGCAGAACCAGGAGAACATTATACACAGCAACAAGACTATACGATGATCAATTTTGATGGACATGGTTCTCTTCAACAATGATGTAATTCAAACCAGTTGTTCTGCGATGAAGATAGTCATATACATCCAGAGAAAGGCCTGTGGGAACTGAGAGTGAACCACCACACAGCATTTTAATGCTTTGTGTGAATATTTCCATGCATTTTGTTTTCCTTCTTAGGTTGTTTTTTCCTTCTTCTCTTTCTAGATCTGATGTTTCTTGTGCAGTAAGATAACTGTATAGATATGTATACATGTATGGTATTTGTCATATAATTTATCCTATTTAGCATGTATTATATTACCTGTCATCTAGGGGTGGGGGGTGAGGGGAAGGAGGGGAAAAGCTTGGGAAAAAAATAGTTTATGCAAAGGTCAATGTTGAAAGGTCACTCATATGTTTTGTAAATAAAAAGCTTTATATAAAAAAAAGGTTTGATTTATTATTTGGTTGATTGTTGTTGGCTGATAGAATTAAGAAAATTAACTAATGAAGGGGGCAGCAAGGTGGCACAGTGAAGTCAGAAAGACCTGAGTTCAAATCTGGCTTCAGACACTTAACACGTCCTAGCTGTGTGACCTTGGGCAAGTCACTTAACCCCAATTGCCTCAATGAAAAAGCAAAAAAGAAAAATTAACTAATTCAGAATAAAATGTAATGTAATAAATATGTAATGATGGTATGTGGTGGAAAGTAAAGGGAGGTGCAAGCCAGTTGTTAATTAGCATATCCCTAGTCCAGTGCCTTCATTTTTCTAACAGATAAGAAAATTGATACTCAGGGAATTCAAGTAACTTAAAGTTACATAGAGAGTAAGGATCAGAGTTGGGATTTGAACCTATTTTACTAACTGCAGAGTTGGTAACTTAATCACTACTAATCAAATTGAAATAGAAACAGGTTCCTTTGGGCCATATATTGACTTACAAGAACAAAAATTAAGGTAATATATGTTGTATTGTAGGCAGCTAAATGGCACAGTGGATTGGGTGTCGGGTCTGGAATTGGGAAGACTCATCTTTCTAAATTCAAATGTGGCCTCATATGTTTACTAGCTGTGTGAACCTGACCAAGTCACTTAAATCTATTTGCCTCAGTTTTCTCATCTGTAAAATGAATTAGAGAAGGAAATGGAAAAGCATCCAGTATATTTGCCAAGGAAACCTCAAATGGGATCATGAAGAATAGAGATGACTGAAATAACTGAACAACAAAGTTGTGTTTTTTTTTTATTTTGTTAAGCCTTTCAACATTGCATTCACAGAAGAAGTGGCAGGTTGGAGTTTGACACCTTTGTACCATACCACACTCTCTATTGTGCTGTGTGACTGATTAAATCACCTCAATCTCTGAGGTAGCTTCTCTCAGTAAAAAGAAAAGAGAATTTGCTCTTTGTATCTGTAGATGATCCTCTGATATTAAGGGTTCCCTATTTGTATATGATCCTAGCTCTGGATAAAAACCAAATTAAAAAGTTATGTGGAGGAAGAATTAGGGAAGAATTAAGAACAGTGACTTGTATTCTAAACATATAAGGCTACAAAAACTAAAGAGCCTATGCCTTTTCTTCTAAACCATGGTTACACTAGGTAAAGATGCAAAACATTCAAGGAGACTCTGTGGAGGGGGCAGCTAGGTGGGACAATCTGATAAAACCCTAGACTTGGAATCAGAAAAAGCAGAGTTTAAATATAATCTCAGCCATGTATTAGTTATGTGATCCTGGACAATTCACTTAACTCTTGCCTACATAAAACTAGAGAAAGAAATGGCAAACCACTCCAGGACCTTTGCCAAGGAAGGTGTGGTCACAGAATTAGACACAACTGAATGACTAAACATCAATAAGAAGGCTATATACCAGACATGCGGAATGTCCAATCCATGTAAGGCCCATGAAATCACATGATGATGAGCGGAAAGGTAGAAACAACAATCTCCCACTGCTAGAATTCTTATAAGTTGATAATTTTGTAGGGCCCATGTGATATTACAAATATCCAAATGGCTTTTGGCAGGAAAAAAGCTTCCCCACCCTTGCTATACACACCAACAATTTAGTTTTAGTCATAGGTTCCAAATGAAATGCATTCAAAACCTTCTTTCAAAATTCACATATCCTCATTAAATAAAGGAACATAGACTCACCAGTTTATGAATAATGCTGAATTAGCTGTGTAGAATAGCAATGCACTGCCTTGCTACACTAAATGGTACTTCAGTGGACCCAAACTGTTAATGTGCTTCTCTAAGCACCTAATTGACTACAGGGAACAGTTTGGACTTTAGGGAAGATTTGACTCACTAAAGTTTGGGACATTGGGCAATGCTTATCCACTTGAGTTTAATGCTTCTCACTTTATGACCCTGAGCCCACCCTTACCTCTATGTTGGATTATATTATTCTGAGAAATGTGTATGTGTATCCAGAGGCTGCCATAATATGCCCATAAAAATTCAATAAAGAAATATTTTAATCATAATAGTTTGGTTGACATCACAGTGCCATTGAAATGCTCATTGAAAATTGGAGTGCATCACCGTAAAATGTGGATTGCTATAGTAACCCTCAGTGACTTCTCAATGTATTCTCTTCACCCTCTGCTGATCAGCTACTGGTTTATATCATTAGATGAAGCTTATCAGATGAGAAATAAAGTAGAACAAAAAAACATAAAAGGTGAACTATATAAAATCCATCAAAACAACAAAAAAAAGAGGGCCCACCACTCCCTTGTCAATATTGCCTTAATCCTTTTAAGTCAAAGGACGGGCATCTCGCTTCCTTTTGTAGAATGTGACTACCATGTGAGTAACATAAAAAAGAATAATACATCTTTAAGAGGAGAGAAATGTCCTTTTATTACCCCCTATGCAACTGTACATACAAGTTTCTTAGAATATCTTTTCAGTGCAAACTGTAGTTCTTTTTCCAAGGTGATTATCATCCCCACTGAGAGATCCAAGGAGAGATGTCCCTGATGTTTCCCATGGGCATTTTGCTGAGCTTGCCAAAGCATACTCTATAGCTATATATCACTTTGGCACCATTAAAGAATTACAGGGTATCACATGGTCTTGTAGGAATTAATCACTGCTTAACAGTGTGTGCTCCTATATTTATGAAGTCATTTGGAAGATCTGCATGTAACCATTGGCACTGTGAGGAGAGTATCTGCAGGTAATAGACCATGGCATCATGCTATGGTTGAACTAGAGAATTTTCCAACTGGTAATTAATAGTGTTTGGTGCAGGAATTAAATGTACTATTCAGTCTATATAAAAATCAGAAAAGCATTTCTTCTTTTAAAATATCTTTAAATTATAAATATATACATATATAATTAAGATATATTCATTATATATGTATATCAATAATACAGAGATATATATCCACGAAACAATGTCATCAGGTTTCAAGGGGGATACTGAATAATATTGTCATTTAGTATTTTATAGTAATTAATTTCTGAGGATACAGATCATAGGCCTTAATGTCTTCTTATGTTATGTGTGTATGCATGTGAACTGAATGCAATATGAACTGAGAATAGATGTTCAATTTCAATTTCAAATGTTTGGTAGGAATAAAATGAAATAAATATTATATTTTCCTGTAGATTTACATGCTAATGTAATCTCTTTATTATTATTTTTTACTTTTATTTTTTAAGGTTAAGATAGAACTTTTGTATTCTATATATCTCAGGTGATGACATTTTTAATAGCTACAGAATATACTTAGCAACAGAATGTAAGGTAGTAAAAAATTCAATTTCTCAAGGATTATATAGGTTTCCCACTTATTTAAATTATTATTGTTTGTGTGGTTCAGATTATACACTCAAGCATCAATTAGCTTCCTCCAATAAAAGACAAAATGTAGAAATCTGAGTATTTATGAACAGCTATTTAGCTCTGCATTAGTAACTCACTTATAGTTTAAGTTTATCCTTGTTATACTTTTTTCTTAAATTTACTGAAGAAGTTTTAAATAGAAGAATCTGGAATTTATTTGTGACAAGTACTCTGGAAGAACTGTGCTCAAATCACACTAGAACTCTGGTGCAAGAAATAATCAAATTACTGAGAATTTGATATAGCTGAGACACCATGCATTTCACCCATTCCTTGCTTGAGATTTATACTAAATATCTGAATATAAAAGAAAGCACATACTCACACAAATCATACTGAAAGGAAAATAGATGATTGTGTTAAATTCTCCCATTTCCACCTCCATGCATTTCTAAACATCAGAATGTTTAGACCATAACTCATCTTACTAGGTTCTTCTGACTAGTAATAGCCTTCAGTTCCTCAAAATCACAGAGATCGCATGAAGCTCTAGAGGGTCATTGGACTTAGAATTAAAAAGCCTATGTTTAAATTCTAACACTGTGCTGAGAATCTGTGAGATGTTGAGGAAGTTATTTTCTTACCCTGAACCCCAATCTCTTTATTTCTAAATTAGTGATTTGAACTAAATGACCTCTAAGATCTCTTTAAGCTCTTGATTTATGATGTTATGATGCTATCACCTGAAATATCTAACTTGATATATCTTTGAGTTCCCCCAATTATAGAAATAAATTAAAACCATTTTCTCTATTTAATATAACTGTAGTGTTCCTTCAACATAGTGCTTTATATTTGTGGTCAAACTTTGAACCTCATGAGCCAATACTGAATCTCAATGCATAAACCAAAAAGCCTTACAATCAGTGAATAGAAATCATTATAATAAACAATTTTGATAATGTGAATAGTATATACAGGTACAGAGACTCATGACTTAGAAGAGTAAGAATAATTGAAAGACAAATTTCAATTGCTACAAGCTATATATTCAATTGTTACTAAATATATCTATGTGTGTATGTGTATACATAAATCATATACATATATATACCTATATGTATAATATATATGTACATATATAATATATATATACACACACATGTATATGCATATACATATATTCTTCCTGGCATCCCCTCCCTCAGTTCATTTATCTCTTCCTCATCTTCTTCCTTTTCTCTCTCTCTTTTTTTCCTTCTCTCCTATTTTCTACTCTCATCTCTCTTTGCTTCCTGCTCCTCTTCTTCAAAGCTGGTTGGAGAAGGAAAGAAAGTAACAGCACATAAAAGTAAAGGGAGCACCCTTTTTTCAACACAGAGCTCTAGGGGAGCAGGATGAAAAATAAACTATTGACTGGGCTTATTTTGCTTTCCCCAGCTAAAACTACTAGTTGAAGTTGATCTAGTCTTTCTCACATATCTGGGCATAGTCAGCTTCTTACCTCATCTTTCCAGTCTACCCCTTGACCAGTCAGCATCCTATATCTAACACTTACTATTCTTCTGCTCTTCTACGTTACTAGTCACAGGGAAATAGTGTCATTTCTCAGCTACCTTGACTCATGTCAGAACATATTGGATTCAGATGGTCTTCCTCTTTCTTTTCTGTATATCCCTATGTGTTCCCCCAAAAGAAATGGGCAGAAATATTTTCAAGGTCCAAAGGACCAAAATTTCCAAATCTAGACAGTGTGCCTATTCATAATCACCAAGCCTCTATGCTCATTGAGCCTCAAAAATCTCTATGATCACAGGAATGATTGAAGAGGGGAGGTAAATGTGTACATGCATATATATGTGCAGGTGTGAATATGAACATACATGTATGTGTATGTGTATATACATATATATCATAAAACTAAAACTTTTTTGGCTATCATTTATTGAATATTTTGATAGCTCTTTGGTCTCTCTGATGCAGAATTTCTTCCAGGGGCACAAAATGCCCCTCATCTATTCTTCATCAAGCTGTTTATGTTTTTGGTCTGTCCATCTGATATCTCTCTCTTACAACATGACCAGATTTCTGCCTCCTCCAATCTTCCATTTCCTGAATAATATTATCTATACTACTTTTTTACATGCAAATGAAAATAAATATTTGGACCCTCACCAAAACTCTTTGAATCAGACCATTTTTTTTCTTCAGTTTTTTGAGGAGAGGGGATTGGTGGTGTTTGTTTTGTCTGCTTGTTTATACCTCTTAGTGTTCTCCTTGTTTTCTTCATAAATTCTACTATGTTTCTCTTCATAAATAAAACAAGGAAAGGAAAATATTTCGAGGAAATATTGCAATCAAACTCTTGCCAAGAACTTGTGCTACATGTGAAGGTAGCAACTCCTGTGTGATCATTTCATGCTTCAGTTCTATGGAATTTTCCAAGCTCTCTGAATACTAATTTCAGAGTGAAGTACAACTCATTTGCATGAAAATTGCTGGAATGGTAGAGAATATATGGAAATATGCTCATTTTTAAAGGTGTATATTTTGAGTTCCTCTAGTCTTTCTTCTTCAACTAATGAAGAAAGAACACAAAAATGAACTTTATTGTCCTCGTCATGCTATAGGGCAAGTTATATGCTCTAGGAAAACTGTCTTCCTTGATTTCTTTTGATGTCATCTTGTCTGCTGATGCAGGAAGTATAACCATAGTAATAATGTCTCCATGTTCTAATCAGGGGTGTAGAGTAGATTGGGAAGGAGTAGAAAAAGGCATAATTCAGTTTACCTGGATACCTTTCAATTTGAATATATATATGCATATATATATATATATATATATATACACACACACATATGTTTGTGTGTAATATGTGACTTTTTGTACCCTAAACCAAATCCCTCATTGTCATCTTTAGTCAATACCCTGAATGCACAAAGAAGCCTACTACTAATGCTACTGTTAGATGGTTTTTGTTTTGTTTTTTTGTTTTGTTTTGTTTTGTTTTGTTTTTCTCATTGGAAGGGTAAATAAAAGTTATATGCGTATCAGAAAAATCAAGAGTTTGGGAGTAAATATAAGTTCTTTCATCAACTCTAATTGTCACTTGCTGTAGATGTCAAACTAATAGAGTAGCAGAATCTAATTTCCTTGTTTGATTCACCATGAAATTAAACTGAACTGACAATTTTTATTTTCACCTGGCAAAGTCGCCCGACACTATTTAAATCTAGCTAATCAAGTACAGTTATCTGCTGTGCACACTCATCTCTCCTCCCACACCTCTGATTTACAGGAGCCCACATCCCAGCTCCCTCCAATTGCCTAGCCTTGGATTACATTTACAGTTTTAGAAAGTGTAAAGGAATGCACGGACATAGTTAGCAGAGGTGCTAGCAAATGTATCATGTCACCAAATTACTGTTGAAAGATGGAAAAAAAAATAAGGACTATATAGACGGAAAAAACCCAAAACTCACTGACTGCATCATTGCTCAGAAATCTAACCTGTCAGGTAAAGCAGTAAGGCCTGTGTCTAGGTTAGCATATAATAATTCTAAAATTAAACAATTTTAAAGAAAAAGATCTTTTGCCTCTTATAAGAATGACATGCCACACTTAAACACAGCCAACATTGTAAAAGGTTGCAGCAAAAGTTTTTGGGTTCCAACCAAATGCTAAATGCTTCAGAGTGACCACTGACTCTGATCTTAGGGCCCACATTATCCTAAATAGTATAAATCTCATGTGGTTTATTATGTCAGGGTGTCTCTAGCAATGCTTCACTTTACTTTTGTAAATAGTACTTCACTTTTGACCATAACAGAGACTATACCTTCAAGTACTTAACCCTTTCATCTGGAACTATCTTATTTGTTCCCTATCTCAGTTAGCCCACAATACAAAATAAGCCACCTCCAGGCTTCACTTGGCTTCCTGGCTACCTCCTTACCTCTGCTTTCTCACCTCAGCCATAGACTTTTATTTTTTTCCCCTAAGTTCCAAGCCTTTACAATTCTGGAATCATAATCAAACAAACATCACATTATTGCTAGAATTCGTCATTGTTATTAGATTGACTACAAGTAAATCATCTCCCTGTGGACCTACTCTCTATTATAATAAATATCCAAACAAAAATAATCCTTCCTACCTATATGCTATCTTCTTGAATTAGAATGTAAGCAGCTTGAGGTTAGGGACTGTCTGCTTTGATTTTTGGATCCCCAATACTGGGTATATGGTAGGTGCTTAATAAATGTTTTTCCATTCATTCATATGATCAAAAATTTAGAGCTAGAAGAGACACAGGAGATCTTCCGATACAACTCAATCACTCTACAGATAAGGAAACAGAAATACAGGCAAGTTACAAGATTTGCTTAGCACCATATAGTTCATAAATGATTGAGGCAGGACTTGAGCCCAGGTGTTTCTGGTTACAAGTTATTAGGTGCTCTTTGTATTCTGCTAAAAAGCCTCTCAAAACAAAGCCACTCTGAGAATTGAATTTTTCCAAAAGAGTATCCCTAGGGAATGCATTCATTGACAGAAAAATTGCCATCTGAATTCCATGAATAGAGAAATTTCCTTCATGACCTTGGGAAACATTTAATCCATCCCTTTATTTTAGGGGTGATGAAATTGAAATAATATAAAAGAGTGATGTGATTTCACCAGAATATATAGATAGGAAATTCCAAGTTATCATTACACTAGGTAATAAGAGGTCAAACCAGTAGCCTTTCTCTTGAAACATGATATCTTTTATTAAGAAAGACAAGAAGGTTGGCTATGTCATAAAGAAGAGAAATATTGTTGAGATAAGTTATGGCATTGGTATCTAAATGCTAGTTATTGCAGCCCTTTCCATGACACCAGTTCTGAGAGCTACAAATGAAGGGCATAGTCTAATCCAATATACTTTTTTTTTATTCCAAAGACTTATTTGTGCTCCAAGTCTCACTGCAGTAGAATGCTGACCCAGTCATAGGTAGGATGAGTATAAACAGTTTTAATTATTGAAAAAATATTCTGCTTCAGATATTCCCAGAGATTAGGGGAAGTCCCAGGATAGATGTAGAGCATAAGTAGGGACTCTTGACTAGACAATCCAAAATTCCATATTTTAAGCAGGAGCTTAAACCTTCATTAAAATTATTGAACTATGTTACTTCTATGTATACATTAAATAAAGTTTTTATCAAAAAGATGATTACTATGTATCCTTCATCTCTACTAAGGATGGAATTACAGGATAAAAAGAAATATATTTAAAGGATGGCTGAAAGAATTTAGTTTAGGTAAATCTTGGAACTTAACTTTAGGCTTTCTATTCTTGGCATCGAATTCTTCTGGCTAAACCAGACAATCCCTTTCCCTGAAAGTAAATTAAGTCAGGGAAAAACTCGAGTAACAGGCATGATATAAAAGAAAATTGGTGGGGGGTGAGGGAGGTATGATAACTGATTTTTATTATGCATTTCTTGAGTAGAGAGGTTTTGATATTATTAAGCTGAGACAATTGATATGATATGATGCAATGGATAAAGCAAACCTTAGAGAACTAGAAGGACTAGGCATGAGTTCTATCTTGAACAAATACTGACTGAATGACTTTGAGCAAGCTGTTAATTTCTTAGTGCTTCCAGAAAACTCTGAGGCAGCTAGATGGTTCAGTGGATAGAAAGTCTAGGTCTGGAGTCAGGAAGATCTGAATTCAAATCCAGCCTCAGATACTTATTAGCTGTGTGACCTGAATAAGTCATTTAATTTCTATTTGCCCTAACCTACTAGAGAAAGCAATGGTAAACCACTCTAATATCTTTGTCAAGAGAACTCTATTGACAATATGGTTTACAAGAAGCATGAAAGAAATGGATATAACTGAACAACTGAACAATGATAACCAGACATCTCTCTAAGACTAAAAACTGTATAGTAGAAGTGACCTGCATAGGTAGAAGGAGTTTCCCCATGAGGAATTCCCTATGCCAAAATGAACTCACAAGTTTGATTCAAGAAAACAAAACATAAGCAGTTGCTCGATTATATCATTGAGTAGGAGCTAAATAAACTTTCTGACAATAAGAGTATGTGGTAGGAATTCATAAGTTCAACCAAATAGTTTATGTCTAAGCAGTTATTGACAGAGAAATCATCTGACATTCATCAGATGTGTTTTCATTCAAAGGTCATATCCCAGAGTCATTACAACATGATATAACCCATGATAGCACATTTATGTAAACCTGGATAACGTCTTGATTTTTCAGGTGATGAATATAGTTTAAAGTAGCACTATATGGATTTCCATACACTTGAGAAAGTAATTCAGGAAAAGTAGGTAGGAAATGAGAGACAAGTCACATTTATGGTAGCTGAATGATCAGAAGAGATGGTGAATTTAGAGGAGAGAGAGAGAGAGAGAGAGAGAGAGAGAGAGAGAGAGAGAGAGAGAGAGA
>JAJPUD010004590.1:45321-62265 GCA_023553655.1 Myrmecobius fasciatus | reverse complement strand
AGAGAGAGAGAGAGAGAGAGAGAGAGAGAGAGAGAGAGAGAGAGAGAAGTGAGGAACAGTAGCAATACTAGGAAGAGAGAAAAGAGGAAGCTGTAGAATTGAGGCAGGAAAATGAAAGCCCTTAAAAAAGGAAGAAAGTTGAAATGGAAATGTGGCACAAGCTTCTAGTGTTTCTGCTCTTGACTCTATAAAGGACACAAGAACAAGGAAGAAGAAACAGAAAGATAGAAGTAAAGAGGACATAAGTAGTGTAAGGAAAGGTAGGAGGTAAAAGAACAATACTTTTAAAAGGAAACTCTTAAAAGGATTTTCTATGTAGGAGAAAATGTTTGACAAAGGATTTTGTGGAGACCTCATTTCAAATTGAGTGGAAGTGAGTAATGGAATGCTTTCTAGTGATTCAAACCCGTTGCAGTTAAGAATTTAATTAGGAGCTATAAACACAGAATTGCCATTCTAAGAAAAATTTTGATATCAAAAATGCCAAAAGGGTTAAAAACAACTTTGTGATGCCATTGAATAGGCTAAAACATGAGCACCAATAGCTGTGAAAAGGGTATATGGTGATATGACTTCAAAGGTGAATAAAAAAGAATAGTCATCTTGACTAAAGTAGTATACAAATTCATAGGATCTCAGATTTAGAATTTATGAGTCTAACACCCTCCCTTTATGGATGAGGATTTTGAATCATGAAGAGGTTAAATGACTTATCAAAGTCATACAGATAGAGAATATAAGGTGAAATTTGAACTAAACTTTTACTGTTTCCAAGTACAATGCCTACTCACTACAACAAAATAAAATTGTGACAGGAACCAGGACTAGATATTAGTCACTTCCCAGAGGCTTTTTAGATGCAATTTTTAAAAGACAATTCAAACTACAATTAAGTACTTACTGTATACAAGAGTATTCATCTAAGAACACAGAACTTTGTAGTTGTTACTTCAGCCAAACACTTGCAAATTTATATATAGCCAACTGAAGGAAAATTGCTGTGGAGTCTAGGAACATTATGGTTGCTTATGTAAGAAAAGGATGTTATTTAAGTTATTAGGGAAAGGATCACATACATATTGAAGATCAGGACACAGTATAAGCAAAGTAAAATTAAGAGTTACATTGAAATAATTTTTCTGGAATTGTTTCAAGAGGAAGGCAGGTACATTTTCCCATAAGGAAAAAATTATGAAGAAATCAACAAACAGAAATCATGGCCCAGTAAGTGAGAATCAGAGTTGAGCTTCTAAAGAAGATATCTTGGGGCAGCTAGGTGGTGCAGTGGATAGAGCACCACCCCTGAAGTCAGGAGGACCTGAGTTCAAATCTGGTCTCAGACACTTAACATGCCCTAGCTGTGTGACCCTGGGCAATTTCAATTGCCTCCACAAAAGATGAAAGAAAGAAGATGTCTCTGGGGCTAATGTTCTTAAAGCAAAATTGGAAACTTTTTAATAAAATAAATATTGGAGAAAGGAAAAATGAACAAGATCATGATAAAGCCACCACCAGTTATGATATATGGAGGGACAAAAAAGGAATATGATTGTAATGCCCAGGTGCCTGTAGCCAGCAGGAAACGCACGTGACCATCTGGGGGCCAAATGGCTGAGCACAGGTGTGGCATAACACAGTTGATATGGCAATGCTGATGCAGCAAAACACCACGGGATGGAGGACCATAGAGCCTAAGTCAAGTGATAGATGTTTTGCATATTGCACGAGATCTGCAGGCGCGGCACACAGCTCGCGGGCCGGTGCCCTATCAGAGCAGGCCAGCTCAGACCGGACACCTTCGGGGTGGGACACGATTGGTTCGCTGTGGCATGGGCGGGGAAGGACAAGAAGGGATAAAAGGAGACTGCCGCCATAGAGATTGCTACTACTACTATTAGATTAAGATAGGATAAGATACAATGGCAGAACTTAATAAAGTAAGATAAGCATATCCCCATGTCCTGTGGTGACTGTGAAGTTTCTCCCAGTGGAGGCTGGGAGCCGGAGACGTCCAATGCCTGTTGAGGTAAGTTTATCCTACCCTTTAGCTTAATTGTAACACTGGTCGTTACATATGATATATACCAAAAGTCATTATTATTGCTCAATAGGTTATGGCATTAATTCTGTTGAAAAGTTTCCTGAGAATAGTGTCTAGAGTTGAATACTATATGAAAAAGTGTCCCATGGAGATAAGAAAGTAACCAAGTTTTTTATTAATCTCAAAGAATTCACTAATCTTTTTTAAATTATTTTTTTATTTTATTTTTAGGTTTCATATATATATATATATATATATATGTATGTATATTTCCACATGGGTCATGTTGGAAGAGAAAGATCAGAACAAAATTGAAAAACTATGAGAAAGTGGAAAAAAAAACAGAAGAAAATAAAAGGTGAAAATAGTAGGCTCTACTTTCAGTTGCCATGGTTCTCTTTCTGGATACAGATGACATTTTCCATTTAAAGTTTGTTGCAATTGCCTTCGATCACTGAATTGCTGAAAAAGCTAAGTCTATCAAAGTTGATCATCACACATTCTTGCTATTGTTATGTACAATGTTCTCTTGGTTCTGCTCATTTCACTCAACATCAATTCATGTAAGTCTTTCTAGGATTTTCTGAAATCAGCCTGCTCATCATTTCTTATAGAACAATAATATTCCATTACTTTCACATACCATAACTTATTTAGCCATTCCCCAACTGATGGGCATCCACTCAGTTTCCAATTCCTTGCCACTACAAAAAAAAAAATTGCTGCAAACATTTTTTTGCACATGTGGGTCCTTTTCCCTCTTTCATTATCTCTTTGGGATACAGACTCTGTAGAGACCTCATTAGATCAAAGAGTATGCACAGCTTTATAGCCCTTTGGGCATGAACTTACTTACAATGAACTTACTAAAGAGGAAAGATATGAATAATTTGGGGAAAATTTGAACCAAAAATAAGCATTTTAAACTCAAAAATCACAAACTTCTTTTCAATTCTACCAAAAATCTAATATCAGACAATTTAGTCAGATATCATACTGATCAATTAAAAATGTTTTTTATGACTGCTATATATAAATATGACAGCATCTCTATGTGAAATTATTGGGTCTAAGTAAATTATAAAGTATGTATATAAAGTGTGTGTATGTGTGACATAACAAATAACTGTCTGACTTAAGATTTAAAATCTGATATTCCAGACTCTGTCCAGCAATTTCTCAACCACAAAATAAAACAATAAACAATTAAACAAAAAGATTATTGAAGAATATAACAAATTGTATGCTAGATCTAAATGTTTATTTCTTTAAATAATGCTTTATTAATGCTGTTTCTGTTCAACTGTTTTAATGAAGAGTTACATTTTTTATAAATAAGGTCCTCTGATACTCTGTATAGGCTGGTCATTTAGACATATGTGGTATTTCTAAATCTAGGAGTACCTGTGTTCTTAGAATATATTTAAGCATGAATGATCCTAATGAGTTTGAAATTCAGAATCATGGTTTAATCATATTTAACATCAATCTCTTGGATCACTGTGTGTACTACTGCATGTAGAGCATGTCATATACATTGGATGTCTGATAAATATTTGCTTAACTGAGTACTTTAAAGTCAAAAACTAAGGTCAGATAAGAGGAATTAGTATCATCACAAAGACAGGAAGAATAAAATTTGGTAAACCAAAGAGTCCATTTTAAATATAGTAACCTCCTAAAGTGGTTTGTCAGAACTAATATCCTGGAGATGGAGCCAAGATGGCAGAGTCAAGGCAGGAATTCCCCTGACCTCTCCTGTGAACCACTCTTAATTCCTTTAAATACTGACTTTATACAAATTGTATAGCATCAGAACACCCCCAAAAATGGAGTAGAACATTTCCCAGTCAAAGACAGCTTAGAAGGACATCAAGGAAAGTCTGTAGCACCAGGATGGGAATTCAGCATGCAGTCCTGGTGCAGGCCATCCCAGTGCAGCCCTGGCCTCAGCCCCAGCTTCAGTCCTGCTCCACATTAGTAAAACAGGAACATGTCTAGGGACCTTTGAATCAGCAGCAGTACTGGTGGCTTCCAGACCTCTCAGTCCAGATACACTAAAGAAGAGCCGGAAGGTCAGCAGAAAAGTTCTGTGGAACCAGGGTGGGAGCCCAGCATGCAGTCCCAACACAGGTCATACCTGTGCACCTCCAGTCCTGACTTCAGCACCAGCAAATCAGTAGCAGTAATGGTCTCTCAGCCCAAAAACACTAAAGCTGACTTGGAAGGTTGGCAGACAAGTTTTGCAGGAGGTTGAGAGGGCCTTGGGAAACCAATATACCAGGAGTGAACATGAGCAGTGATGACTGCACTAGCTTTTGGAGATCATGGAGGTCATGGAGATCTCTTTGTTGGCAGTGAGGAAGAATTCTATCTCTTTAGCACACTAGATCTTAAAGCTACAGTGGGGCAGGACACTCCAAATAGTTCTAGGGCAGAAAAGAGTGCTTGTGGACAGGTTCCTCAAAGGATCTCTAAAAACAACTACACAAAGTCCCTGAATTTTGAGTCAGCACACCTTCCATCTAGTTTAATAAAGAGTTAAAACCAAATAATAGACTGGGAAAATAAGGAGACAACATAAAAGGTTCTGACCAGAGAAAGTTACTATGGTAACAAAGAAGATCAAAACGTGCTCAGAAAAATATAACAAAGTCAAAGCTCCAAGAAAAATAAGAATTGGTCTCAGGCCAGAGAAGAACTCAAAAGGAATTTTGAAAATCAAGTAAGAGAGATAGAGGAAAAAACTGAGGAGAAGAATGCCTTAAAAATCAAAATTAGCCAAATGGTAAAAGAGGTACAAAAGCTCACTTAAGGAAATAACTCCTTAAAAGTTAGAATTGAGCAAATGGAAACTAATAACTTTATGGAAAATCAAGATACAATAAAGTAAAACCAAAAAAAAAAAAGAAAAAAGAAAAAAAATTAGGGAAAAAATGTGAAAAATCACATTAGAAAAACAACTTATCTGGGAAACAGATACAGCACAGATAGTTTAAAAGTTATTGATCTACCTGAAAGCCATGATAAAAAAAAAAGAGCCTGAAACATCAACTTTTAAGAAATTGTCAAGGAAAATTGTTTTGATATTCTAGAGCCAGAGGGTAAAATAGAAATTGAAAGAATCCCCCAACCACCTTCTGAAAGAGATCCCAAAATAAAAATTCCCAGGAATATTATAGTCAAAATCCAGAACTCCCAGGTCAAAGAGAAAATATTGCAAGCATCCAGAAAGAACCAATTCAAGTACAGAGCCACAGTCAGGATAACACAAGACTTAGTAGCTTCTATATTAAAGAACAAGAGTACTTACTCAGAAAGTGATATTCTAGAAAGCAAAGGAGTTAGGGTCACAACCAAGAATCTCTTACCAGCAAAACTTAATATAACCCTTCAGGAGAAAAGGTGGAAATTCTACTTGGGATAATTAATTTGTAACTAAACAAATCATTTTATTTCTCTAACCCTCAGTTTTCTCATCTATAAAATGAAACATCTGGATTCAACTGTCTTGATTTTCCTTTATCTTCCAGAGTATAAAATAACATTGGTCCTAACTGCTAAAGCCACTCAGATTCTACCTACAATTTTGGGTAGGGCTGGTTTCCTAGTACCAAACTTGGACTGCCTTATCTCTCACAGATCTTCATGGAAAGTCTGAGACACAAATTGTCTTCAGCATGAACTAGTCATGTATTTCTGCATACTTGTCATCACCATCAGTGTTTTAAATTATAACAGTGGGAGTGAATTGAGCAGAACCACAAGAACATTGCACATGGTAACAAGAAGATTGTACAATGATTAATTGTGATAGCCTCAGCTCCTCTTAGCAATTCAGTGATCCAAGGCCATCCCAATGGATTTGGGATAGAAAATACCATCCACGTCCAGAGAAAGAACCATGGAAACTAAGTATGCTTTTTGTTGTTATTGTTTGTTTATTTGTTTTTTTTTCTTTCCTGTGTTTTTTTCCCTTCTTGCATAACATGACAAATAAAGAAATACATTTAAAAGGATGGCACATATTTAACCATTGCTTGCTGCCTTGGGGGGGGGGAGAAGAAGTAGGGCTGAAAGGAAGAAAAATTTGGAATACAAGGTTTTATAAAAATAAATGTTGAAAACTATCTTTGTATGTATTTGGAAAAATAAAACAGTATTAAAATAAATGACATCAGCAAAACTAAAAGTTAGTAATATCTTTGTCCTTATTCCCTGAGATCCTGATTGAAAATAGCACCACCACGCCCATTGTGAGGCTTCAGAGTACAATGGAAGTAACCCTGGATTCTGAAATGCCATGCTAATAAAGTATAAGCTTTAGGCACTTCCCATTTGTAGTTGTATTATTATTATTATGTATGTTGTTGGGACAGGATTTCATCCCTATGAAAAATCCTTTCACTGAAGCAAAATGGACAATAACATGTAGTTTGTGGTTTTGCCTGTATGCTTGAGAGATTATGTGACTTGTCATTTAGCTAGTCTGTATGAGGCAGACCTTGAATCTGGGTCTTTCTCTCTACCAATTGAATATAAGTTCTTTGAAAGCATTATCTTTTTGGTCTTTTCTATCCATAGAATCCACCAAAGTGTTTGTAGTATAACAGATAGCTATTATTTGTCTGGCATTTATTAATCACTAATCAAATATTGATTAATAAATAAATATTGAATAATAAATGCCTTATTTGTTTGATTTAAAAACTTAAATTACTTTAATTTGAAAAGATTGATCATTAATACTTTTGCTACCAGGTCCTAAAAGACCAACCTCCTAAATCATGGTGGAGATGAAATCTTCATGAGTAGAAGGATTATACATTTCAATGAAAACACAAAATCTTACATAGTCATATAATTGTACATCATAAATTTGGAGTTGGAAGTAAACATATATCATCTAGCCCAATACCTTCATTTTATTCATGAGGAAACTGTGGCCCAAAGAGTTTCTATGATTTGCCCATGGTTCCAAAGAAATTAAATAGCAAGGCTGATGTTGGATTCTAATATCTTTTCTACTATTCCACACTCTATAGGGCAAAATGACTTTTCAATAACAAATTAGCAAAATTTGGATTCGATACCAGTTTCCTTGTTCCTTTCCTTTATCATTAGACCACCCTGTTCTTTACTTCAAAGGCATATTCCTTTCAAGGTAATTCAATATACAGATAAATGAAAGTTCAGCATCCTCACTCAGTGCCAGAACCCTAAAGGCAATCAAATATGTTCTTCCAGGAAAATCCAGTTGTACCAAGCTTCCATGTGTTTAGTGACTTATTGAATTTTTCCATTTTTTTATGCTCTCACTTTGGATTAAAGTTCGTATCTTTTGGAGCCAATCACAATGATGTTTGTGGATTTTCCTCTGCCTTAGGGGCATTTTTCCCCATTCAGTTATTATGCTCCTGTGGGAGAGAATTTTACCCGAATATCCCCATCATCTAAAATGACTTTTTCATTTGCATTAAGCAGGACCAAATGCTCAAGGTGATCAATTTGGATGATTCCCCATCATAATTGGAAGACTTCAGTAAGGTTTATGGGTAAGTTCTTTTTTTTTCCCTTTAATATTTCAACTCCTAATAGAGAACAGCCCAAACTGTTCCAGTTCTTTGCTCATTAATAGCATAAATCATGCAAAATGTTAGAAGTCACTATTGCAACCGGTATTTGATGGGGAATTTAAATTAGACCACAGAGGGGAGAAAATGGTAGTACTCCTCTGAGGCTGTGTGATTCATTTCTTGGTGGCAGACCAGAAGCTGAAAATGTGATACAATTTTATAATGAGCAGCATTGACTCTGGCCTTCATTCAGTTCCAAAAATAGTTAGAAACAAGGCTGACCAAAAACCAGTCTAATCTCATGTGCAGAAAATTTTTAGGGGCTGGCTTCATGTTGGATCTTCTCATATCTCCTTATTGCATCTCCCTACTCATCCTTTCCCTAATTCTTTATAGCATCTTTATTCTGGTTTAAAATGTTTGTTTTCCCCACTTGCTACAAAGATCTCTAAGGCCACAGGCAACTCATTTTTGTTTTTGTTTTCTTTCTCTGATCAAGCAAAGGCCTTTCTTCTTTTTTTCCCTCAAGGCTGCTGGGTTATTTCATGTATATCATCCTACACAGGCAATGTAAGCACAGTGTTTTCTACATCTCATCTTACAAGCTAAATGCATCCCCTCCCTTCTGTGCACTCAGCCCATGCTATCTCAGTATGAAACCATCCAAAAGTATCTTAGCTTTCCTCAGAAGTCAGTTTGCCCTAGGACAATCGGGTACAGTTACTTCATGGCTTTGCTATTTTTGTCAGTCTCAGTGACTTTTAGGTTACTTAACATAAAACCCTATACAGTATTTCAGTTTTATGTTCTGGTTCTAAATCTCTGGTGGAACAGTAAAGGATGAATAACTTTCTTGGCTTGAAGAACTGAGATTGTGAAGGGGATTTAGAGTTTTGAATGGTTGGAGAGGGTGCAGCAGAGAGGGAGGGAAAACTCAGAATAATCAAATCCAAAGAAAGGAAACCTTCAGTCAACTACACATCATTTCAGAAATAAAGTATTCTGTATTTTGTATACAGTTAATTGCAGAGTTCTTGGGGAAATAAAACCCAGCAACATTATCATGAGTTACCATATAATTACCATTGTTTCCAATGAACTTACTAAGTAGTTACTACATTATTACAGCAAAATAAAACATGTTATTTCATGGTAACTATGCAATTAGCTCATGTCACCACCAAATGTACACTTATTAAATGAATAAAGAAATAAAATGTTCTCTTTCCCCCTCCATATTTGTGAGTCATAATATTGTCTTTCTTTCAGAAATGACATAATGAATCTATGTACCAACACAGGAAATATGCAGATTATGCTTTTACTAATCATTTTTTCCAGGGAGTAAATGAATACCTTGGAAATAACAGACACTATGCACAAAACAGTTACAACACAAGATAGGCAGGCAACCAACTCAAGTTTTAGCAAAAAAAAATATCAGGCAGTTAATGAAAGAGACATGAGCTTTTTTGTTGTTTGGAAGGGTAGGTGTTCTTGACAAACAAAATGTCACCAAAGACAGAAAGAGTCAGAATATGGTTGCTAATAGGAAATATTTCCTTCCCTGTCAGTAGAAATCTGAAAACACAACATTAACAAAAATAGAAATCAGGCTGGATACATATGGAGGGAATATTTTCCATTTCTGAGCACAGTGTGGTGTGGTGAAAAAAGAGCTAGATTTGGAGTCAAAGTACATAGGTTCTAATCCTGCTTGTTTTCTGTTTATTAGATAAATGTATGACATGGAGTAAGTCACTTAACTTTTTCTCCTAAGGTAGAAACTGAGGTATTAGACTAGATGTCCTCTAAGGTTCCTCTCATATTTGACCCTATGATCTTATAAACACTGAAACAAACCCCAGCATGTCAAGATTTTTTTTCTTTTTTTTTAATTTATTAAAGCTTTTTATTTGTATAACATATGTATGGGTAGTTCCCCAACATTGATCTTTACAAAGCTTTCCATTACAAATTTTACCCCCAGTCCCCTCCCCTCCCCTAGATGGCAGGAAGTCCACTACATGTTAATAATGTTGAAATGCTTGCATGTCAAGATTTCAATGACTACTTTAAAAAGTATACCACTTAGTGAAATTTTTAGTTTCCTGTTAGAGACTGGCTGATTGACACTGCAGCCACTGGCCTTTCCAACAGGAAGATAGATTTCAAACTTCTCAAGGATAGTGATACCGAAGCTTTTTTAATGTTTTAGCATCACCATAGTTAGAGCCCTGTGTTCAATCACCTTTCAGCAAAGCTAATTGCTAGCTGCTTACAATAATGAGAATGAGACTGTTTATTGAAGCTAATTGATTTCCAATACTACAAAATTAATTAGGCAGAACAGGTGATCCACAGTTTCTCTGAGGCATATTTTAATAGTCTCTTGATTTAAGAAATTAACAAGGAGATTAATATAATTTAATTTGCTGCTTGCCATTTTCTGGAAAATGACTTTTTAAATCATTCAGTGGAAAGACAGATACATTGTGCCCCGCCTCAACCCTCTGCTTTTCTTTCCAGTCAACTCCCATCAACACCCCACATCTGCCTAAGGAGAAACAACACTGGTTCCCTAACTCTTTGGCATTTAAATTCTCATCAGATAAAGATTCCAAAGCATTATCTGAACTCCTTAAAAGCTTTTTTTTTTAATGCCACCCTCTTTGATTATCAGAAAGATACCTAAGGAAAAAACATTGTCTTTATCTTCCAATATATAGTGCATTTATATTTACACATGAATTCCATAATTCATTGTTGATGTGTTATTTGGGGAGAATGCAAGCTGAACTTAATAACAACTCCCAATACTTCCATTATAAGACATTCTAAAAGATGGTTTTTAAAAAGGGTGGAAACAAATAAAATGTTACTGAATAAATTCCAACATTGTTGATGATATGTATCAATAACTATAATTCTGAAGAATTATATGAATCCTTGTAAGTATAACCTAATTTAAAGAGTTGCCTGGTATCAATCTAGAAATATCCAGTGACATATTGCAGGTCTTTATCCTCAGTTATTTTTCTTCAACATTTCCATCCATGACCCAAATGAAAGCCTAGATGGAATGATGTAAATGGGTTTGCAAATGATATAAAGCTGGGAAAAACAATTAATACATTAGGTAATAGAATTAGAATCCAAAGAACTCCATAAGCAAGAATGATACTTATTCTGCACCTAAAATTCCCTATTTTCTGTCAAAACTCAGCTCCAGAACCACCTCATTCATAACAGATTTTCTGATTTCCCTTATTCAGGAGCAATTTCCTCCCCTTCCCCAATTTCTTTGAATTTACTTTGTACATAAGATGTATTTATTTGTAAGTTTGTATGTTGCTTTTCCTGACTGGCATGAATAATGAATTTCATGAAATGGTCAAATGTATTTGAATTACATTACTTAAAGTCATAATTGCATAAAATGTGGTCATTGGTTCTAGCTCAATGCAAATCTGAAAATGGGAATTCTAGTAATGCTACTACTGCAAGGGATTCATGATATGCACAAAATGGGACTTCACTTTAGAAAGTAGGCTCCTTCTAGAAATTGGTCATTGTATTTCTAATTCTTTTTACACAGTCCCTGATACACAACACTCGCTTGTCTTACAAAAAAAAAAAAATTAAAGAAATGATCTAATAAACAAGCTTTTTAAAGACACTGAATGTCCTATGTGTAACTTCAAAAAAAATCAGCATTACAAGTACTAAAATGAGAGAGGTTGGAATTAGATAGATATGATTTGCCATGAAAAAGGTCTGGGAGTTTTAGTTAACAGTGTGACATGGCAGTCCAAAAAGAAAAATGAAGAGAGAAACAGGAAGGAAAAGATTTCACTGGTATAGGATATCCAAGGAGGGAATGGTCTCTATTAATGCAATTTGGCACCTCCTTTCCAACTTCAATCTTAAAGAATTTGGAGGGATACTGAGAAATTAAATGACCAGGTCAGTGTGACAGAAACAATGTCTGAAAGATAAGTTGAAGCCAGGTCTTCCTAGCTCTCTGTGCTACATTGCCTCCCACTGACCTCTATCACTGTCTCCTGCAATGAAGGGGCAGAGCTAAGATGTTGGCGAGTAGAAAGGTCTTTATATGAGCTAGTTCTGGTGTCCTTCAAATCAACACCAGATCAAGCCTCTAAACTGGTTTTGGAATGATAGAACCCACAAATATTTGGAATGTAACAAATTTCCAGCAGAATGTATTTTGGAAGAACTTCAGAAAAGGTCTGTTTCAATCAGGCATGGGGGGAGGAGGGGAAAAGGGGGAGGCAACAAGAAAGAGAGAGGAGAGCACAGGAACACAGGGCACTGTTTTGTCTGCTCCTGAGGAAAGGCTCTTAGCCAAAATAAAAGTGTTGGCTACTCTGTTCTGATCACAAGCCAGTGGATCCGCAAATTAGCTGTGACAAATCCAACACAAATATAAAAAGAAAATAGTGAGCCACTCAACTCCAGAATGATGCAGGACCTGGCTATTCCCATCCAGCACAGGAAGGAAGTCAGCAGCACCAACCCAGGGCAGCCTAAAGCCACTGTCAGCTGTATAGGAAGCTTGAGACAAGCTTCCCTTTACCCTAAGAACAGACCTCAACATTCTTTTTTTTTTTTTTTTAATGAGCTAAAAAGCAAAAAGAACTCTGACCATAGATAACTTTTATGGAGAAAGAGAAGAACAGATCTCAAATCCTGAGAATCTTAAGGGCAAATAGTCTCCAGATAAAGCCCCAAAAGGTGGTATAAGTTGGTGCCCATCTCACAAGGCTCTCTTTAAAGAAATCAAAAAGGATCT
This sequence comes from Myrmecobius fasciatus, assembly GCA_023553655.1. NCBI lineage: Eukaryota > Metazoa > Chordata > Mammalia > Dasyuromorphia > Myrmecobiidae > Myrmecobius > Myrmecobius fasciatus. Next base: position 49,835 of record JAJPUD010004590.1, on the reverse strand, counting down.
TAAAAGAGAGTAAGAAGAAAAATAGGAAAAGGAAATGAGAACTTTGCAAGAAAGTTTGGAAAAAGAAAAATAGAAGTTATCTGAAGAAAATTCCTTAAAAATAGATTTATTGAAGTGGAAAAATCATATAACTCCTTACAAAATAGATTCGACAAAAAGAAAAAAACATATAACTCCTTACAAAGTAGATTTGATGAAATGGAAAAGAAAACCACTTGAAAAACAGAATTTGTGAAATGGAAAAAAAATCAATGAACAAAAGACCTCAGTTAAAAATTCAATTGGCCAAATGCAAAAGGAGATTTAAAAAAGCACATTGGAGAAAATAATTCATTAAAAATTAAAATTGAACAAATGGAAATGAATGACTCAATGAGACTTCAAGAATCAGTCAAAGAAAACAAAAAAAAAAGGAAAAATAAGAAAATGTAAAACACTTCATTGGGAAAACAACTGATCTGGAAAATAGATCTAGGAGAGACAATCTAAGAATTATTGAACTTTCTGAAAACCATGATTGGAAAAAAAGGAGTCTAGACATCATCTTTCAGGAATCATCAAGGAAAACTGCCCAGATGTCCTAAAACCAGAAGGCAAAATAGCCATTGATAGAATTTACCAATCACTTCATGAAAGAGACCTCTAAATGAAAATTCCAAGGAACATCATAGCTAAATTTCAGAATTATCAAATCAAGGAGAAAATATTGCAAGTAGCCAAAAGGAAAAAATTCAAATGTTGAGGAGCCACAATCAGGATTACCCAGAACCTAACAGTTTCCACTTTACAGGATCAAAAGGCCTGGAATGTAATATTACAAAAGGCAAAGGAACTTGAATTGCAGCCAAGAATCAACTATTCATTATCTTTTGGGGGGACAAATGGATGTTCAATGAAACAGATGAATTTCATTTATTTCTGATCAAAAGACCAGAACTGAATAGAAAACTTGATTTTCAAGAACAGAACTCAAGAGAAGAATAAAAAAGTAAAAAGGAAAGAAAAAATAACATTCTTTCTAAAAGTTAAAAAGTTTATAGCTCTATGTGGGAAGATATGTTTAACTTGAGATCTGTATCTCTGTTATAGCTATATGTAGAGAGTGCAGGTATAATTTGATTTATTGTAATAGATATAAGAAATAAACTAGAGGAGGAAAGGGGATTCTACTGGTAGACGAGAAAAATGGAGTTAAAATAGAGTAAATTACATCTCTTAGAGGTGCAAAAAAAAGACCTATTACAATTGAGGGAAAGAAAGGATGAGGATGAATTTTGTGAAACTTACTATCATCAGATTTGGCTCAAAGAGAGAATATAAGACATATTTAGCTTCACAAAGAAACTTGTTTCACTCTATAGGGAAGTAGGAGGGAAAGGGGAAAGGAAAGGGGGGAGCTAATAGAAGGAAGAACAGAAGTAGAAGGGGAAAAGGTATAAGAAAGGGAGAAGTGGTGTAAAAGGGGAGGGCTGTTTGGGGGAGGTAGTAGTCAGATGTAAAACAGTAGGGAGGGGCAGCTAGATGGTGCAGTGGATAGAGCACTAGCCTTGAAGTCAGGAAGACCAGAGTTCATATCTGGTCTCAGACACTTAACACTTCCTAGCTGTCACCCTGGGCAAATCACTTAACCCCAATTGCCTCAGCAAAAAAAAAAAAAAAACAGTAGGGAGGAAGGAAAAGGGGAAAGGAAAAAGAAAAGTAAAACTTGGGGAAAACAAGATAGCAGGAAATACACAGTAATTTTAACTGTGAATATGAACTCTCCCATAAAAAGCAAGTGGGTAGCAAAAATAGATATAATCAAAAGAGATAAGGAAGGAAACTAGATCTTGAGAAAGGGTACCATAGATGATGAAGTAACATTAATACAAAATATCTATGCACCAAGTGGTATAGCATCCAAATTACTAGAGAAGTTAAGAGAACTGCAAGAAGAATTAGACAGCAAAATGATACTAGTGAAGGATCTCAACCTTGATCTCTCAGAACTAGATAAATCAAATCATAAAATAAATAATAAAGTTGAGGAGGTAAATAGAATTCTAGAAAAGTTAGGCATGATAGGCCTTTGGAGAAAATTGAATGGAGACAGAAAGGAATATACTTTTTTCCTCAGTAGTACATTGAAGTTATACAAAAACTAACTATGTTTTAGGCCATAAAAATCCTCAAAATCAAATACAAAAAAGGCAGAAATAGCAAATGCATTATTTTTCAGATCATGGTGCAATAAAAATTACATGCAATAAAAGACTAAGGGAGGATAGACCAAAAATTAATTGGAAACTAAATAATCTAAAGAATGAGTGAGAAAAACAACAACTCATAGACACAATCTATAATTTCATTCAAGAAAATTACAATAATGAGACAGCATAACAAAATTTATAGGATGCAGTCAAAGCAGTTCTTAGGGAAAGTTTTATGCCTCTACGTGCTTACTTGTGTAAAACAGAGAAGGAAAAGATCAATGAAATGGGCTTGTAAGTAAAAAACCTAGAAAAAGAACAAATTAAAAAACACCAATTAAATACCAAATTTGAAATTCTGTAAATAAGAGGGGAGACAATGAAATTGAAAGTAAGAAAATTTTTGAATTAAGAAAGAAAAGTAAGAGTTAGTTTTATGAAAAAAAATAGATAAACCTTTAGTCAATTTGATTAGAAAAAGGAAAGAAGAAAATCAAATTGTTAGTAGCAAAAATGAAAAGGGAAAATTTTTCACCAATGAACAGGAAATTAGAGCAATAATTAGAGCAAAAATAATAATTATCAGATTTATTGACATATAGCTGGGTAAAATAGTTATTTTACCCAGCTATATGTCAATAAATCTGATAATCTAAGTAAAATGGATGAATTCTTACAAAAATATAGATTGCCCAGATTAACAGAAGAGAAAATAAATTACTTAAATAGTCTCATTTTAGAAAAAGAAATTGAAGAAGCTATTAATCAACTAAGAAAAAATTTCCAGGGTCAGATGTATTTCGATGTGAATTCTATCAAACATTTAAAGAATAATTAATTCCAATACTATGCAAACTATTTACAAAAATAGGGAAAGAAAGAGTCCTACCAAATTCCTTTTATGACACAGATATGGTGCTGATACCTAAACCAGGTAAGGTCAAAAGAGAGAAAGAAATTTATAGATCAATTTGTCTAATAAATATTGATGCAAAAATCTTAAATAAAATATTATCAAAGAAATTACAGCAAGTTATCCCCAGAATAATATACTATGACCAAGTAAGATTTATACCAGGAAGGGGCAGCTAGGTGGCACAGTGGTTAGAGCACCAGCCCTGAAGTCAGGAGGACCTGAGTTCAAATTTGCTCTTAGACACTTCCTAGCTGTGTGACCCTGGGCAAGTCACTTAACCCCAATATTTATACCAGGAATTCAGGGCTGATTCAATATTAGGAAAACTACTGACATAATTGACTATAACAATAACCAAACTATATATATCAATAACCAAACTAACAAAAATCATATAATTATCTTAATAGATGCAGAAAAACATTTTACAAAATCCAACAGCCATTCCTATTGAAAATACTAGAGAATATAGAAATAAATGGAGTTTTCCTTAAAATGATCAGTAGCACCTATTTAAAACTATCAGGAAGTATCTTATGTAATTGAAACAAACTAGAACCATTCCCAATATGATCAGCAGTGAAACAAGACTGCCCATTATCACCATTACTATTCAATATTGTATTAAAAATATTAGCTCTGGCAATAAGAGAAGAAAAAGAGATTAAAGGAATAAGAGTAGATAATGAGAAAAACAAATTATCACTCCTTGCAGATGATACGATGGTATAGTTAGAGAATCCTAGAGAATCAACTAAAGAAACAATTCACAACTTTAGCAAAGTTGCAGGATACAAAATAAATCCATATAAATCATCAGCATTTTACATATTACCAACAAAGTCCAGCAGCAAAAGATACAAAGAGAAATTCCATTTAAAATAACTGTAGATAATATAAATATTTGGGAGTCTACTTGCCAAGGCAAAATCAGGAAATACATGAACACAATTACAAAACACTTTCCATACCAATAAAGTCAAATCTAATCAATTGGGAAAACATCAAGCACTCATGGGTAAGCCAAATTAATATAAGGAAAATTGCATTACCATTTAAATTAATCTGCTTATTCAGTGCCATATTAATCAAACTCCCAAGAAATTATTTTACAAAGCTAGAAAAAAATAATAAAGTTCATCTGGAAGAACAAAAAGCAGGAATTTCAAGGGAATTAAGGGAAAAATGAAAATGGAGGTGGCCTAATTTTGCCAGACCTAAAACTGTATTATAAAGCAGTAGTCATCAAAAACATTTGGTGGGGCAGCTAGATGGCGCAATGGATAGAGCACCAGCCCTGAAGTCAGGAAGACCTGAGTTCAAATTTAGTCTCAGACACTTAACACTTCCTAGCTGTGTGATCCTGGGCAAGTCACTTAACCCCAATTGCCTCAGCAAAAAAAAAAAAA